>JAYMSV010000420.1:0-17222 GCA_036897745.1 Erodium moschatum
AGGTATTATTAATGATTGTTAAAAGCTTTCCAAGACCTTCCGGGATTCATAGTCAGACATACAAGGAGGGAGGCAAATATCATAACTCATGAGCTGACGAAAAATGCGAACGATCGAGTAGATTTAAGCTTGAATTGTATGAGATACCAGACTGTTTAGCTGGTATGTTGGATTTTGATCGTTCGTAATAAAATACCCGGATTACTTTAAAAAAAAATATATATCCTTATAAATACCACAGTGTTTCGTACGATATATTGCTAGTAGCACCGGCCCACAGTGTCCATAATATCGTATTTGACCGAAGGCGAAAGTAGAAGACACGCGTGTCCTTCTCATATCTCGAAGCAGCCCTAGAGCTCACCCACATATCGGCCTCAGCTAAATCTCGCCGTCTTTTCGATCTGCACCCAATCGTCAGAGATGGCCCATCGATTCCTGAGAGATCTCGAAGCCGATGGATGGGAGCGGTCCGATTTCCCGATCATATGCGAGTCATGTCTCGGAGATAACCCATACGTTCGAATGGTACGGTGCAGTATCTTCTATTGCCGTTTGTTCGTCTCCGTTCTTGTTTGTTTGATGCCATCTTCGTTCCAAGTTTTGTTTTTTTGCTATTTCTATTTCGCATGTATTTGAGATCTGCATACCCACTACGCTGGTGGGTGAAAGATTGAATCGACATAGGTGCGAAGGGTTAGGTTTTCTGTAATTCTAGATTTGGAGCAAAGAGTTTTGTATAGATACCTATGGTGAATTTAGGTTCTATAGTTAGTTGGTGTACCCTCAATGAATTTTCAGTTCAGTTTAGCTATGGAAATCAAAGGACAGCTTACCATTGCCAAGGAAAAGAAAGAAAACCCCCATAAGTTGTTTGTGTCTATTGTTACAAAAGTTAGTGGGTAGTTGTGGAGTTTTTTTTTCTGTCCTAAAAGCTTTGAAGAACCGTATTTCATATTTAGGGTTTTGGGTGTGAAAAATTTACCTTTACTTTTATCTTAGTTAGCCAAGAGAAAAACGGAGTCGTGTATTATATTTTATATCAACTAATCTTACTTGAATGAATCATGGTACCGTTTCCTACCTTTTAGGATGAATACTTCCGGACCAGAAGGCTATCTCTATCTTTAAAGAGCTATGTTGTTCTCAGATAGTCTCTTGTTAGATAAGCTAGTTAGTGTTAGTGAAACCGAAATGACAGCAATGAATAAGCTTTCCATTGGCTAAAACTAGAATATTTTAAGTGTGTTATAAGTTTAATGATTCTTATAGTGATTGTGCTGATTTGTATTTTTGCTTTGTCGAAATAGGAATTCAATGTAATTTTTAAAACAGGCTCTGCAGTTGAATGATTAAGTGCTTTAGTTTTTCCTTTTCCCCTCTTGTGGCTGGTTGTTATGATTGAATTTCTAAATCCACAATTTTATTGCAGACAAAAGCAGATTATGATAAGGAGTGCAAGATTTGTACCCGACCATTCACTGTTTTTCGGTGGCGGCCCGGTCGTGATGCAAGATTTAAGAAGACTGAGGTTTGTCAAACTTGCAGTAAGTTGAAAAATGTTTGCCAAGTCTGCCTACTGGATCTTGAGTACGGGTTGCCTGTTCAAGTTAGAGATACTGCTCTGTCCATTAATTCCAACGATTCTATTCCAAAGAGTGATGTCAACAGAGAATATTTTGCAGAGGAGCATGATCGCAGGGTATGTTTTTTTGTTTTATTATTATTCATTCAAATGTGAGTGACTTGCATAGACTATTACCCATGCTGAACTTTTAAAACATTATCCTTTATCTAGAGCCTCTAAGAACTGCATTAATTGTATTGTTGAGGTTATATAGTTTAGTTTGCCCTTTTGTACACCGGTCTAATGGCGCCGTTGTACTTCTTCTCCCATATAAGGAGAGCCAATATCCCAAATATTTGATAGTACAGTCATCTTATGAATCTATTACCTTGAGGTCTATGATCAGTCAAGTATCTTTCCTCATAATGCTACCTGTTTTCTGCACCAGATCTCTCTTTGCAGGTTTGAGTTGTACTTGTCAAGTAGACTCACTCCGGATCCACTCTCTATACAATCCATCTTCAGTTTTATGATCAAATTTTCATCTATTTTTTGTTTCCTCTACTTCCTGATGCTAATTATAAAATCATAATTTGACAATACCTAACAATTGGCTGGTATATTTATTTACCGTTGATTCATGAACATTAAACTAGTTTATTTTGTAGGTTTCTGTTATATCTTGCAATATAATTTCTTTTGGATGAGCCCATGGATATTTGTGTGTCAAGGAAAAAATTCAATCCTTTTAATAGTATATACTATTGAATGGCTTTGGGTGTTGCTATTTGCACTATCAACCATTTCAAATTGCTATTCCAATCCTTGTTTCATTTATTAATCCTTGTTCACATTTGCTGCTCTGTACAGGCTAGAGCCGGTATGGATTATGAATCTTCATATGGGAAAGCACGCCCAAATGACACCATTTTGAAGCTTCAAAGAACAACACCATATTACAAAAGAAATCGAGCACATGTTTGCAGTTTCTTTATTCGTGGCGAGTGCACAAGAGGCGCTGAGTGCCCATACAGGCACGAGATGCCAGTCACAGGGGAGTTGTCACAGCAGAATATCAAAGATCGTTATTATGGGTATGCCTTTTTCCCTTCAATGTCCATGTTGTTTTCTAACTAAGGGCTCTTTATTTAGTTAATATATTTTTATGACTTGGTAGAACTTTGATAATGCACTAGTTTGTTGGAGATATATGATTGTTCAAGTCTCGGGTTGTGTCGTGGGTATTCTCTTATTTACATTCTTGTACAATCAGATACTTTTAACATGGAGTAACACTTCTTTTTATGAAACATATACAAGTGCTGACATACTTAATGACTACTATAATTACGTTACATAGGGGATAATTTAAAGTTGTCTGTCACATGGTTGCTTGAAAGAGTGTTATTTCTTGCATTCATGAAAGTGCTCCATATATTTGATATCTTCATGCCTTTACCTTGCTTTCGCTTGATCATTGTTAAATTTCTGTTTGAACACCCTTGTGCAATAAAAATCAAAAGAAGGGATAATCTCACTCAGCTACCCCTAAGTGTGTACCTTTGGAGTATTGAAATAAACAAATATTCCCTTACTCAATGTTATAAACAAATATTGTGTGAGTATTGAAATATATAATCCGGCTGACTTATACACCTTTTAAACCTGGTGCAGAGTGAATGATCCAGTTGCAATGAAGCTACTGAACAAGGCCGGTGAGATGCCCTCTCTGGAGCCCCCTGATGATGAGAGTATCAGGACCCTCTATGTGGGTGGACTCGATGCAAGGGTCACAGAACAGGACCTACGAGATAATTTTTATGCCCATGGTGAAATTGAATCTGTAAGGATGGTCCTCCAAAGGGCATGTGCCTTTGTAACTTACACAACTAGAGAAGGTGCTGAGAAGGCTGCTGAGGAGCTTTCCAACAAGCTGGTCATAAAAGGCCTTCGGTTGAAGCTGATGTGGGGTAGACCTCAGGCTCCTAAACCAGAGGCAGGAGGAGACACTGATGAAGCGAGGCAGCAAGCGGTTCAGAGTGGCCTATTACCAAGGGCCGTTATATCTCAGCAGCAGAACCAACAAGCGCCTGGCGCTCAGGACCAGCATCAAGCAATGCACTACTTCAACATTCCACCACCGCCGCCTCCACAGGAGAGGGCTTATTACCCTTCTATGGATCCCCAGAGAATGGGCGCTGTTGTTAAATCTCAAGATGGGGCTGCTGGTGCTCCCTCAGGTTCAGGGGACAACAACAATCCATACCAAAAAGCTCCACCACCTCATGTACAGTATCAGCAAGAGTTCTATCCCCCATACGGGTATATGGCGGCGCCACCACCACCGGGTCCACCGCATTATCCGCAGCAGTATCCCCCACCACCACATTATCATGCTCCGATCCCTCCTCATGCTAACCAACAATATCATCAGGGTATGCCACCTCCTGCAGCTACCCAACAACATTATCAGCGTTCTGCTCCCCCTCCTCCAACCCAAAATTATCAGCAGAGTGCACCGTCAGGATCATCACAGCACAGTGCACCAGCAGGATCATCACAGCAGAGTGCACCGGCAGGGTCTTCACAGCAGAGTGCACCGGCAGGGTCTTCACAGCAGAATGCACAAGCAGGGTCTTCACAGCAATCTTCACAATCAGATTAGATGCACCAAGGAAAGATGTACACTAATGTGTTTATCAGTTTGGTTCTTCCTTCTAAGTGGTTTAGTTGATGGCTTATGACTTTCTGCCATTTTGAGTTGTTGAAGGTATCCCTGGTTCTTGTTTATGCTGGATCATTTTTATAGCTATGAGCAGCTGATATTTGGATATTATATGTAATTTTGTTATCTGCATCTCTCACTTTTTAGTGTTTCATCTCGTTGTAGGAAATAATAACTTCAAAATGTTTCCATGTATCGGTATATTTCTCAAAGCTTGAATTTCTGTTGTTTTGTATTTCAAAAAATAGAAGAAATTTTTGGAAGGAGGCAATGTTTATGTACGGTTATTATAGTATTTGTTTCTCCTATACCAGAGATCTTCATTATATGTGGTGGTGGAGCATCGAGTTTACCCACCAGACCCTACGAATATGCCAAGGTTTTTGAGATTGTACATCCGATACAAGATACATAAGGATGGATTCCTTGATAGCTGCAGACCATTAGTTGGTGTGGATGGGTGCCATCTGAAGGGAGGTACGGTGGCCAACTCCTAACAACTATGGGATTCGACGCCGATGGAGGGATGTTCCCATTGACATTTGCTGTTGTAGAGCAGGAGATCAAAAGTTCGTGGATGAGGTTCTTGGAGGAATTTTTCGATGACTATGGCATTGATGTTGGTCCTAGTTTTGATCTCCTGCTCTACAACAACAAAGCGACTTTATGTATTACTTTATAGTCGCTTTACATCCACGGACTCGTAGTGCCCGTAGTTCAATCTCAGACATCCAAATGTACATATTATCGTTAGCAATAAAAGTAAAGCGACTTTATGTATTACTTAAGTGTTGGAGTAATATATCGATGTGTGTTCTCGATGGGTCCCTAGTCGACAAAGCTTCGCAAGAAGCGACTAATATGAAAGATGGCTCTTTATGGCTTACGTTCTATTAGTCATTGGAATGAGATTCTGGAGTCTGATCATAGATATCATGTGTGGACATGATATTGGACGACCCGACATGAATATGTTCCATAGATCAAGTTATGAACATATTTATTGTCGTAGCTTGTCATGTATCCTTAGACCAAAGAGTCTTTGTGATTACTATGCAGTAAACAACTGAGTTTGACCTGAGCCCAACGTTGCCTGTGACAGGGTTTCCATGACGACCATGATTGGCTCGGGGATGGACTGCATGAGTGACACGAAAGAAGGCTAAAGGATTCATCCCTCATACTGCGGTATGGGAAAGATATCGGTTCTCAGCTGCTTGATCGAGAGTGACTGAAAGAATAGCATGGCCATGCACATGATACTGGGTATCGTATTTTCAGTCATCTCACATATTAAGGAACATTGATTGAGAATAATAAGGATGACGACTCTATGCCTTATCTTAATCAGGATATCGGTGATAAAAGGATAATGATAGGGACGACAGAAAGGTTAGGATCGACATGGTCGATTCGTTATGTAGTGTCAGGCTATACTAAAGTCTCGTTAGTTGACACTTATATAGGATCAAGTAAAATGGGATTTTACGTTGATATATCGACATGCATAAACCTAAGGGTCACACCGGAGGATAAACCTCATTTACACATTTATGGAGAATGACCAACCGGGAAGTTTACACGGGACATGAACAAAACTAGGTTTTGGGTCATGTGTCCGTAAGTGAATATGATTTTACGGATCGAGACAAGATTTGGAGTCTTGGGAACGATCGCGTCGGATAATGTTGGACATATGTGGTATGGAAGGCTTGGGAGGCGGTGAGCGTGTCATGGGACCTCGTTGGGAATGGCTATGGACCATCTCCCGCGAGGCCCATGGGCGGCCCATGTCAACCAAGGCCCATGAAACTAATTAATCAAGTCTTGATTAATTAACACTAAGTATGCAAGACAAGAATTAAGGTGTTGGTGATTCACCACCTAACCCCATCATGTCTACCCATACTCACCATCATGCTTGTCTTATTTACACCATGCTCCACATCTTACTTGTCCTTTATTGTTGTTTATTATATTGATTGGTTTAAGTTATCTTATTCAATATAACAAACACAAGACAAGAATAGTGAACAACTGAATCTTCTGTCCCAAGCATAGGGTTCGGCCAAAATGGGTTCTTTTCTCCATTTTTGTGTTCTTGAGCTATCTTAAGGAGAACTACGTGACTTTGATTCCCAAGTGGATACGTAGGCGTCTTGAAGACTCAAGTCGATCATCTTTTCTCGATGTTCTCTTCATTTCTCGTGTTCTTGAACTAATTGGTAAGAACATTTGTGCTGAATTTTTTGCTCTTGTATCTAATTTTTGGTCAGGGCCGTCTCTACACATTTGGCGGCCTTAGGCGAAAATTCGAAAATGGGCCTTTTAATAATAAAAGGGGAGTTAGTATTTTTTAATTGATTTTTTTTGTTATAAATTTATCTAAATCCCTGTTTTGTGAATTTATTAAAGATTCAATTTTGCAATATCAGATTATGCTTTTTGTTTGATATTTTTTCTATAGAATAAACATAGCACGAATTAAAAGATAGGGTTAATTACCTTTAGTACCCATTTTCTATTGGTAACATGCCTTTAGGACCCCTTATGTATTGATAACACACTGGATAACCTGATATAAAACAATTTAAGAAGCGTGTCCAAGTTCTTGCTTAATACCCGTAACCAATATAAAAATAAAATATATATCAACAACTAAACATATATTATTTTTTAAACATGAATCTGTAACCAATAAGTCTAATGTCCAGAATTGTTGAAAAGTTTCATACTAAACCGTTGACAAATTCAAGCTAAGTATAGAACTTTTATTGTAGAATGTTATAAATTATAAACTAATGAGTAAAAAATTTGAAATTAATTAACTACTAACATTACTGACCTTGTTTTCATATTGTTCTTCGTTCTGTTTTTGTTCTCCACGACTGAGATAAAAACAATATCATATAGTGATAAAAGATAAATTTTTGTAGAACAAATTAGAATTTAAAAAAAAAATCATAATGAAACAATTGGGAATTTGGAGAAGGAATTACTTGGGAATAAATATAAAATTAAAGGAATTAGGAAGAAGAAAAATTGATCTGGAAACGAAACTCTACTATGTTTTAGAAAAAAATTATAGCTAAAATATATAAAACGTAATAATAAATCTAAATCCTACTATTAATATATTGATACCAGTTTCAAAAGAAAAAAAAACCATTAGGAAGAAATAGGGCGTGTGTAATTGCCGGTTGGGAATGAAGACATGTTATGAGCTTACATTTTTTTTTTTTTTTTTTTTTTTTTTTTTTGTGGAACATGGCCTTGTTCAACACGGGCTTTGTATATTCAGATTTTTTTTAATAATATGGCCTTGCCCTCCCCTGTGGCCTTAGGCGACCGCCTATTTTGCCAAGGGGTAGGGCCGACCCTGTCTTCGGTGGTGTTTCCTTGTCATGGTCTCGAGTTTTATTTGCTTCAATTGCAAGTATGTGTTCATACCCTCCAAGGAGACCCAACAATAGTATCAGAGCCGTGCTACCATCGGGATTCACAAGACGGTGTTGAGAAAGTTTCGGCTTTGCTTGAAAGTTTCAGTTTTTGCATGATGTTTTGCAAAATTGTTTGATAACAAGTTTTAAATTCTTGTTTTTGGGTTTAATGCATGAAAAATGAATTTTTGAAAATTATATCGAATCTGGAATTTTTGAAAAAGTTTGATTTTTCGGGTCTCGGTAGCGGGACTCTCGGGGAGCCGAAACCGGAACCAAATGGGGCTACGTTGGACGGAGCTAGGCCGAGCATGACCATCGGATGGTCAATATGCCGGGCCAAACCGTTTTTTAAGTCATGACGAGTTCGGAACCGTTTTGACGAACTCAAAAATCAAATGTTCAAAAGTTTCAATTTTGATCGGTTTCGATAAACCGAGCATAAAAAACTTTCAAAACTATGTTTATAATTACTCGAACGGGCTCGATTTTGCCTCTAACCGTGGGTATACATAGGGATGCCACTTTTTGTACTCCCCCTAATTTTGGACTCAAGCCGACTACGTTTAGCGGACCAAAAAAATAAAGTCCCGTTTTAACCGATTTCGACATACAGAAATCAATAGAAATGAGAAATTGTGTTTATGATTATTTGGACGGCTCGAATGGTCCTTTAATTGGGGTACACGTAAAAAGGTCTCTTTCTAAAAGCACCATAATTTTGGAATCCAATCTGAGCTTGTTTAGGGGACCAGAAAATAAAGTCTCAGTTTTATTGATTTTGATATACTATAGAATGACATAAATAGTAGAAATAAGAAATTGTGTATGAGTATCCGGACGGACTCAAATGGGCCTCTAACAATGGGTACACGTACAAATGCCTCTTTTTGTACTCCCCTTTATTTAGGATCCCAATCGGTGTGCGTTTAAGGATCCAAAAAATAGTCCTATTTTCACTGATTTCGACATACTATATACTATGTCAGAAATCCGTAGAAATAAGAAATTTTGAGAAATCCGTAGAAAATCCATTGAGAAGATAGGAAGACTATATAAATGAGACTTAATAAAGATCGTCAGGTACATATATATGAGATGAATAGAGAAATATTTATATATCTTCAGAGTATGGGGATTCGACTTGTGTTCGTGAAGAATCAAGACTATGTACCATATTAAAGAATCAACTCACCTAAAACTCAAACCAATTGTTGAAAGACATTCTAACACGTACAAGTAAGTGGTACTTTGATTGAAATAGTCCCAAAAGATTACAAACTTGGCACACACGGAACCACAGATTCTTAAGTAGCAAACTTGGTTGTACGGTCAAAGATACGTGGTCTATATGTGGAGACGAAGATCTCATGAAGGAGAGGGTAGAGAGATGAGAAGAAAAAGAAAAGTATTGGAATGCAAGAAAGCAAAGCAATTGGTAATACAATAATCAGTTGCCCCCTTAGCATCAGCACTAGGGCACAACAAAAGGTGGCCATCATGGTTGCAATGGACAGGGAGAGCGAGGTGAGCCCTACTATTAACTTGGTAGGCAAGGTGAGCAAGAAGTCTTCTTCAGCGTAGCGCGACGTGAGAATGCCAAGAAACATTAGTACCGACGTTAAGGACAAGAAGAAAGATAAGGCGCTGAGCACAGTGAAAGTCTTGAACGACGCACGAGCAAGGAACATTGGAAATCCATATTGTTTTGGTCGCTACCGCCAGGCACAGTTATGGCGGACGCAAATGTAACGGTAACTATAAGAGCCACCACAACGGACGAGGATTGGGCTGTTGTTTTCATCCAGTTCTCACCTTCCCTGACCAACTTCTTGTGACTCGCGGTAAATAATTGCCGGGGAGTTAATCCATCTGGGTTCAACATCTCCCTACACGAAGGTTCGCATAGCCTCTCTACCTCCTGCATCATTTTCAAACTTATAAAGTTCTCCTTCCACAAATATATGGAAGGGTCGGTAGTTAAACACTATCTTATGTATTGTCTACGTACGAAAAACTACCTTATGTATTGTCTACGTGCGAAAAACTACCATATCTTGTGACAATGGTTGGCTGTTGGTTTTTCCACGAAATTACTATCTTTATGTACTGTGCACATGTAGAAAGTCCCTTATGGATTATACACGTCCCTAATTTTAACAGAATATTCCAAATTTGTCAATGAATAACAGTAATCGAAATATATGATAGTGCAGAAACGTGGACAATAAATAAAGTAGTTTTTCGTACGCAGACAATACATAACGTAATTTTTAACAATTAAGAGCATCTCCAACCCTTGTGGTAAGGCTGGTGGTTAGGCGCTGGCGGGGAGAAAACGCCGGCGATTCGCTGGCGTTAACCTGGCTGGTGGTAAGCTGCTGGCGGTGAGGCTTGGTGGTAAGCTCACCATCGGCACGAACCGTCGGCGGTTGAAAAATTGTGAAGAAACTGGCACGAATAGCCAGCAAGAACAGGCTAGCATTGGAGGTTGTTGACTGTTGGTTCAGAAAAAGCTCCAACAGTCAGCACTAACCACCTGCCTTACTACAAGGGTTGGAGATGCTCTAACTCTAGAATGAATATTAAAAGAAAATGTGCAAAAAACGTTTATGTACCTTGAACCACTGGAGTTCTCTCTGCATTTGCAATGCAGCACCCGACGTAGCGTCAAACATAGAGGAACTTTCAGACATGCTTGCTGCTAAATGTAACATGTTATTATCATAGATGTCCACAATATTCGTTAAGTCATCTATGCCTTTTGGACTAATCCCATATATGATATTGAAGACCTTTTCTCGACGGTAAATAACTGCATATGAAAATATGTTTCTTCTGTCATCGTCGAAGAACAACATAAGCCGCTGATTATTAGCTCGAACCATCTCAGTTATGAACTCAACAATTCCATTTTTTGCAGCTTCTAACATGGCTTCTCGTACAGAAGTCACATTCGGTTCACGCTCTTCTAATATTGCTATCTGCGTGCAAATAGATATGAGAAAGTTTTTGGCTTCAGAATGGATCTTTTTTTTTATCCTCGAACGTTTCATGGATGATTCCTAGGAAGAGAAGAAGCGTTTAATGTTAAAAATTCTCATGTAAATATTAGAAATGAAGAGGAAGAAACGATTTGAATACTACATTAATTCTCGGGACAACACCAGGAACTGACTATCATGTGACTATTGACTTGTTAAACTCCAAAAACTAACTGTAGACTTGTTACTTTTTGGGGTTTTTCTAACGTTTTACGTCATTACTAACGAAAATATTACTTTGCGTAATTACCTTAAATCTATTGTGTTAATTTGATCGACTAACTAGTCTGTAGTTAGTTTTTAAGTTCAATAATCAAATAACAGTCGGTTCTTGGAGTTTTTCCTTAATTCTTCTATATGAGTGTTGCATATATACGTACCAAGACACTTCATAACTCTCGAAAGTCTTCCACTGCATAGATCTAAAATGTAAATGAATCAGAATGAAAATGGTTAGGTTCTACTTCATATAACATACTATAAAAACAAGACTACATATGTTTAAATTCCCTGAAATTCACCCAAATCTAGGAGCATTTACATGGTCGAACGATCATTCGTTTTTAGAATTGTCCGTGTTGCAGTAATTTTGTCAAAAATTAGCCGTTGGAGATCTATCGGACAATCTCCAACGTCTACACCAACATCTCTTTATATTAAAAAGAGGCTGATTATAACATGTTGGACTTTTATAACTAAAAGGTCAATTTTATTGAATATTAATGGTATCATCCTTTGTAAGTAGCTCTTTATTTTTATATTTTTTCGTTGTGCATTCAACTTCAACGGGTATCCAGACTTTCATAATGTATCTAGACTTCCGCGAACACATTAATTTAGCAAGTTTATCTGCTAATCAATCAAAAGATTTCTCAATAAAGTAAATAAGGCAGGGGAGCGTATATTACTAACATGGTTTGATGGATTCTTTCCAGGACAGACTTTCACACGAGAATGCAGAAGGCAGTTTACATAAATCATGTATCGGGTCAACGAAGCCGCATTGTTTACCGGCCAAACCCGGGAAGCGACCAAGAAGATCTGATGCAATATCTACATCGCACATAAAATTAATTCAATAATCAAATTAACCTAAAACATTGTTAATTTTATTTAAGGGGATAATTCCACCCCTACCCTAAAACTTTCCATTTAAAGTATCCTAGATCTTTTTGTGTCGTCTCACTACCTAAACCCAGATTGTGTGATCAGATCTAGTGTTCCTCAGCGCGCTCCCTTGGCTTCCTCGTCGCTGCCTTGCTCGCCAGGTGGGTCACTGTGATTCGCACGAACGGACAAGGAGCTTCACAAGTTCACGAAGCATGCTTGGGTGGTGCCAAAGAGCTCTGGGACAAGCTCTAAGGATGGTGAGGAGTCAAAGGGAAGAGAGGGTCGAGGAAGAGAGAAAGTATATAAGAAACTGAAATGGGGATTAGGGTTTTAAGAAACCAAAGGGTAATTTATGTATTTTCAAAAAAAAATTAGGTCATGTGTCAGGCATATGACAATTTTTCGTCCAAAAATAAATGAAAAGTTATCATTGGATACTAAACTGAGATAAATGAAAGTTTAGGATAGCAAGATGACAAAAAAAATAATAATCTAGGGTACTCTATATAGAATCTAAAAGTTTTAGAATACTGATGTAGAATTATCTTTGATAGCTAGGTACTAAATTGAGTAATACATACATATAAATAATAACATCACATAGCTGGCAGATAATAAGATGTGTCAGTGAAGTCATTATTTGTATTATCATTTGGAAGATGTGTCGGTATTTTAATTTCGCAGTTGTATTTAAAAATTCGGTGTTCCCTCACTGAAAAAGCTGGCCCGCTCACCGGGTACGATATTATATTAAAATTAAAATGTGTTGGTGAGACGTACCAAACATTTTGCCATTGATGCACTGACTAAGAAGAATGGTGCCGTGTAGACGATCGCTTTCCGCATTCAGATCATCGATTATAAAACCGGTAAGATTTCCAACGCAAGGAGGTCGGTCGTCGTCGTTAACCGGAGCAATGACACGGTAAGGATGGTTGGTCATATCCTTGTGGGCGTTGGCAGAAGCTATCAGAATTGGTGTCTAAGACCACTCCATGGGTGACCAAATCTGGAAACCTATCTGTTATGCTTTTGGCCATCTCCAAATCGCTCTTTCTATTCCCAATATGAGCCGCAATAGCGTCAAGAGGTGTGAACTGATTGGCGTCCACTATTTTCAATAAATGCAGATCTTTCCGACTTATTTTGTTCACCAGAAACTTCACTTTGTCCACCTTCTCGCACATTATTGCCGCATGAATAAGTGTTCCTTTTGTACTCGTTACTATCTCTTTCAGTATGTCCAGCCCACTCCGCCCCTCATCGGAAGTCAACGCATCGAATCCGTCCAGGTTCCCTTCTTGCACCCATTCGAGAAGCCGCTCGTTATGAGAACCAATGCCTTCGCATCGCGATTCGATACCTACACGAATCTGAAGTGTATCTGTGGACCAATATATAGTTAGTCATGTTCATAGATATGAGTTAGTCTCTCTGGTAGAGAGTCCCCTGACCACTCGGAAGAAAAGACATAGACCGAGCTTCTCTGGCAAGCCAGTGAGAAGCTTTGTTCGCCCTGACCACTTTGAAGAAAAGACATAGACCGAGCTTCTCTGGCAAGCCAGTGAGAAGCTTTGTTCGTCCTGACCACTTTGAAGAAAAGAGATAGACCGAGCTTCTCTGACAAGCCAATGAGAAGCTTTGTTCGCTGTTTTTTTTGACAAAATTGAGCGCTAGTCTCTCATTTTGAAGTAATTTTTCAAATTTTACTAAACATACCCGATGACGTTCCTTTGTCCCTTCTCTTCTGTATGCGTTCTAGTTGTCTCCAAGCATCGATGGCTCTTTCCGCAAACCCGATCTGGGATAGAACTATTGGAGCACAGGAAATTTTGATGGCATGTAAGGCCATACCATTCTTCTTTTTCCACTCGGCCTCATCTTCTGAACTAGGATTATTTATTGTCATCGACGACGACGTCCCACAAACCTTGACTTGAAAAATAATCTTTGATGCAAGCACTCCAAATCTTGTGGTTATTGTTGTCGAGCACTTGGGGAACAATCGAGGACATCTTGCTTGCTGGACAATAGGATTACATATTTTTTTTTTGATCAGCAAAAGAAACAATTTTATTTGACCTCAATACATTCATTAGGAGAATTACAACCGATAGGAAGAAGAGAGAGACCCACAAGATCAAGAATGGTGAGATATATATAAAAAAAACTCTCAAAAGAGCTAAGGCGTTAAAGCCCGAAAAAACGAAGGACCAAAGTCTAGACCAAAGCGAAGACAAAAGAAACAAATCACCCCTCATCGGTTACCCACGCTTCATCCTCCGAAAACACTTCGGATGTCTTCGTTTGAGTAGACTGTCAGAGAACGCGTTCTTGACTTAGTTGTGACCGTTTAATATTCCGAAAGATGCTTAGGAGGGCGGCTTATACGTTTCGGGGGTTTCAGGAGGGCATCTTTCCACGGACTAACCTCGGGGGACCACCATCCTTAATCGGACTCTGAAACCCATCATCTCCAGCAACAGGCCCAATACCTCGACCTGGGCCCAGACCCAAACTGTCCAGCTGGTTGTTCGCATTAGGATTACTCGAACCAACTAGAGCTGGTCCGTTCGCATAAGCAGCCTGTCGTGGAACCGGGCTTGACTGACAGCCCATAACGGATTACTTATATTGGATCAGACTTTCACAATTGAGTGTAACCCTAACTTCTATTAATAGTTATTTATTTTTATATTTTCCTGATGTGAATTCTCCCAAGATGACGCCCATTGTGCATGCTATTAGCCTCCTTAACTCACTCTCGATATTATTTTTTATCACTGGAAGTCTCAAAAAATAACATTTCCTGACTTTTCTAAAACTGGAAGACACTGCCTAAAGAAAGATACGTTCTACACGAGCCTTATTAGAAAAATATGTCAATGGATGTGTCTCCTCCACTTTTCTACACGTCTGCAATTCTTCTTGGGATCCAGCAATAAAACTTGACTGGATGACACGGACATTGCAAGACTAAACTAGGGTTGCTTGCTCAACCATTATCATATACTTTGGTAAGATCCAACACTCATAAATTGTTCTTGTTTTTATTAAAAATAGTTAATATCGCGTCGAAATTCTTGATTCGCTTATTTCATTTCTGATTCTATACGTTTGTAATTCTCGTATTGAATGTCTTTTTTGTTTCTGCTGAAATTAAAGGCCATTTGTGGAAGCACACGAGTTGTTTGAAGTTGAGAAGGAGAAATGAGAGGTATTCTGCTCACTCAATTTAAATTTGGATGTCTCACTGTGATTCTTCTCTTCATAATTGGGCTCATCATAATGCATATCAGCGAAGGATACCGATGATATCTCGGAAGGTGATGAGTGGGTCACCGATGAGGATTGAGTATCCAACACTAGTGTATGTGGCAGATCACGGAACTACTAGACAAGGCCAAAAATCCACTCAAGAGAAGTAGCAACCAAGAAATCAGAGTAAGAGAGCTAGTTAGTAACAAAGAAAAAGTGGCTTACCAAAACCTCCATAGCAAAATCACGGGCAGGGCGTGTGCTGGAATCATAAAGGTTTCCGGGAGACCTAAGACCCTTGTGGTTTCCAAGATCAATGACTATTTCCTCGACGAAAAGCAATTTAACAATGTCATCTGGGTTAGCAATGTTGCAAGTGTCTCTGACTTGCAACTGGAAATTTAGATTTGTGGAAGGAGTTCGCCTTGGAGGAGATAGGGATTCCCCGAAAGGGAAGGTGATGATAGAAAATAAAAGCAAGACAACGACATGCCTGTTAATATTACCGGGCAATATATCAGTGCTTCTCTGCAAGATAGCTATAACAGCTTACTCCAGCAAACTCAATCCTTTCTTTTATATTGTGCATTATTTCCATCTCAGCCCAATGCCCGTCTTCCTAATGGCTTAAGTATGTTGAAGAAGCTCATGTGCCTCAACATTTCTAGCACTCCAATGCCTTTTACTCAAGGGCTAAGCAACTTGCTCATGTGTAGCCAAGTTAGATCGTTTCGAAGCAAACTTGTGCAGCTTACAAGCTTTAAGGAAATTCACCGGATGATGCTTGGCCTTCCAGATTCAGATTGTGCCTAGGCAAGTTCCACGGTAGCTGTTCTGGTGGAGGACATTCCAGCTGATGTTCAAGAATCATTGGTTTCGCTACCGTTAAACAACGCCTTGCACTTGATGTTCAACAACAATCTAGACTCCTTAATTTCCGTTGAGCGCATTCGTCGTGGTGTGATTGTATCTTTGAGGTCTGGTTTAACCCTGGAGAAAGCCATTGAGTAAATTGGCGCTTGCGGTGCGACAGGGATGGAGGTATGTCGATTAAATGGGAGTTTTATATTACTGGTGTGTTCGGATGTTCTTTTTTCCTCCATGCTCCGAGAAACAGAAAGGAGATGGTTTTCGACATACTTTGTTTGGAGGGCTCCATGGCATTGCTTGGTGAACCTTGGGTCTGTATTTGTATCAATCCGGCAAGCTCAGCTCATGGGTCAGTTGTTCCACAATTCTCTGACATCAACCCGTTCAACACCAGCGGACTCGTCGACTTCAGACCCGTTCCCGTACAAGATCCTTGGAGCGTGAACGAGCAAAAGGGGTCATTAACTCTTATTTTCATGCTCTTAACATGATGCTTGGTCCTTGCTTAGAGATTTGCAAGCTGAAAAAATTATAAGTGCTGGTGCTCTAGTCATCAAGGATAATTCAGGTTCTTCTGAGCCAATGTCATGATTCAGGTAGTAAAGTGAGTATGCTTTCTTAAGAAGTTTTGGGTTTAACTGAGGGTTGGAGCTTATCGTTTATTCCCCCTTTTGGTTCTGCTGGTGGTCTACTTAGTATTTGGCAAGACTCCTGTTTCGATTATGGAATCAGTGGTTTTTGATAGTAATGTTCGTTTTTGGTCTGGGTTGTGTGGTGGATTTGCAACGGGGTATGCATAAATCTGTTGCAACAGTTTTGTTGATGTGGAAGAATGTGGGTTCTCGTCACTTTTGAAAAGTGTGGGTTCGAGTTTGCTATTTTACAGTTTGTCATTTGTGGCTGCTCAGGAATGCCGCCTTGTTTCAGCAGGTTATGGACTGCAGAGATGTGGTTTTTGGAGATTTTAAATCACTCGTTCGTTATTTTATGGCAGTCACATGCTCTGAGCTTGCAGAAGGCCTGATTGGAGTGTTCGGCCGAGGAAAGGTCGTCGTAGTGGATGATGGTGGCTGTTTTTTTTGGCGGTAGGGTAGCCGTTTTAATTTCATCTTTTTCGGGCTTAGGGCCCCTAGCTCTCTTTGTTTGAGCTCCCTTGTTACCGTTGTTTTTCTTGTTCTTTTCTTTCTTGGAACTGGACTTTTTATAAT
>JAYMSV010000421.1:0-17209 GCA_036897745.1 Erodium moschatum
GGTTATAATAAATAAGGGTGGAGTTTAGGGTTGGAAAGAGATTTAGGGTTTGATTTAGGGTTGGAGTTGGATTTAGGGTTGTATACCTAGGGGTATTTTGGACATTTCTGGAAAAGTGGACAGTAAATGAATGAAAAATTGGACGGAATGGGCTATTAGTTAAAAAGTGCAAGTTCAAGGTAGGTATCGGTTAAATAAAACTTCAGGGTATATATCGGTTGTTTGGTCAAACTTGAGGGTAGGTATCAGCAATTAACCCTAAATGTATTGTTAGCTTAGGTTAGACACAGAAAGAAGGTTACATAGAACCTTCTTTGTAATCTGAATTCTATCTATCCAAGCTTTCAATTCTGCCATTTTGTTATAGTTTTCAGGTTAATTCATTTAGTATTAGGATTTATTCCCAAGAATCCATCCATTCATATATTTTTTATGTTGTATTATTCATCCATTGTTGAGACAACTTCGGTCGACCGTGGTGTAGATATGTCAACCACAACGTTGAGGACCAAATGCTACCAAACTTCAGGGTCGGAGCAATACCTACAAGCACAACATTGCCAGAATGAAGAATAGCTCGTTTAAATCAAACATAGGATAACTCAATTTTGCCTTAGCCCTGACCCCGCAGAAAAATAGCTCTTTTAAATCAAAGAATTACTAACCAATATACCACCTTCATAAAAATTAGGCAAAATTACATCTAGCTCCACCTAACTATTATTTTTCATCTGGGAGATACCCTAACTTTTCAAAAATTTCACTTTAGTTAGTACCTTGTCGTTAGTTTTTGGACATCAATAGTTATTGTAGAGCTTCTGACGACGGGGCTTTGTGGAGGAGATATGGTGTGGGTTTTGCCCAGATATGGTCTTCTCCGGGGTCTAGAACGCATATACCTCCTTTGACCATGGGTTTTTGCTTCTTTCTTTTATCTATGAGATCAAGCCAAATATTTCCAAAGATTTATTTTTGCTTTTTTTCCTCGTCCAAATCCGTGTTTATGTTTCGTACTTGAATCCCGAATAGAACAACAAATTCACATGTTAGGACAAATCAAGGAGCACTTGAGTAATGTGTGAAATATTTCTTGAATCTGAATAAGTGTCGCGAAGGTTTAGGTCTTCACAAGAAGGAATAATTTATGAAAAATATAATTAAGGTAATAAAATAAATAAACAAAATATTTTTCTGAAAAATAGAAAAGAATAAACAAAATGATTTTTTTAAATGAAATTAAAAAATAATTAGAAAATAGAAATTAAGAAAAAAAATTTAAACAAAAAATGATTTGAAAGAGTTAAAAATAAAAATAAAGAAAAACAAAACAAAATGAACTTTAAAAAATTTAAATAAAAAAAATTAAAGAAAAGAACGTGATTAAAAAAAGTAGTATAAATTATAAAAGGGATTGCCTTTTCTCTCTAACTTGTAGCGGACTTTGTGGCAAGACATCTTCTCTTTCAGAGGCGGCTCCAGATGTGGTGATGGTTTTTTCGGCGGACGAGTAGGGCGGCTCGGAAAGGGCCTATCGCAGGGAAATCCTGCATCAGACCGTGAAGGTTGGTCCCCATCCTAGGGCTACTCGGAAAACTATGATAGCCACGACGACACTAGATCTAGCGTAGGGTTTATCCCCGAACCCTAGATTGTTGTCATCTCCGGGACAGATGGCCGGGGAAGAGGACAAGTAAGGGATGCTTGGTCGTTAGGGGCAACGACTTCTTCTGGTTCGACTTTTGCTGAGGAAAGAGCAATAGGTTGGCTTCAAGGGGCTGTGGGGTTGAGGTATGCGACTTTGGCCATGTACTTACGGTGTCGACGATCTTTGGTACAGGTGGGAGATCGGTTGATGATACAGAGGAAGGGAAGATTCGGACACCCGTTTTGCGATTCTGGCGGAGGGGGGCCAAGTTCAGTCGACATGGTTGGGCCTGGGGACAAGGGCTGGACTTAGTTGGGTTTTTCAGTTCCGAGAGAGAAACCAATCGGGGAGAGGGGACAAGCACCCTCGCCTCCTCCAATGAGCAACATAGAGGTCGGTGAGGGGTCTGTAGATACCACCTTCTCTCCGACTATAGGATGACATCGGTTCCACCATGTATCAGCGCGACATTCTCCTAGTGAATCAGAAGCCAACATTTTTATGTTTCTAAAGGCCCTCAGATGGTTCCTCGGGAGAATGCATAATCGAATCGTGCCCTTTAGGAACCTTGATACCAGGTTGGCTAAGCCTTCACTCTCGGGCATCAACAATTGTATCAGTGGTCTCGACCGCTAAAGTAGTATCTTCCTGGAGCCCACCCCAAAATCGCATGACATCTTTTTTCGACAATGGGCACGCTCCGGCCTAACTTCCCGTCATTAGCAGTTGTACCGATGGTTTGGTTCGCTATCACAACATCACCCAAGCGACACCTTTGGAGTAGTTTGATAAGTGGGTACCAACTCTTTGAGTTGAAATACGGTTTTTACCTTCTTGTTAATCCCACGATGTTAAGACTTTTTGCTTCTTTTGTTATATGTATTTCCTTTGCATACTGGTTTTTCTTGGTAATCCTTCTATGGATGCTGTCTTCGGGCGTTTTTATTTAATCATATGCATGGTTAAGATTAAAAAAATATAAATGATAGCAAATTAGTTTAGATTTATAATAAAAAAAAGAAATTAAGTAATAATTTCAAGATAATTAAGATATTATTAAAGAAAAGAAACCTAGTTTAAAAAGATTAAAAAGAAAATGACAAATCTGAATCAGGGAGATTTTTAATATTTTATAAATTTCTTATTTTTCTGAACCAATAACATGATTTTAAAATTTTGATTGTTATTGAGGACTATTTTACATTATTAGGATTGAAAACTATCGGGAATGAATAAAATGAGAATTTTGTATCTCGTATATGATAAAAACGGTTAGGAGGAGCTAAGTTAAAATCCGTTATAGTTAGGTATCGGTAACGCTATGTAACTTTCACTAAACATTACTATACTTCTTACACCGTAAGCGTGAAACTTAAAAAAAAAATGTCAATTGAGAGTATTGCTTTTAGAAGGATATTGCACAAACGTTGTTATTAGGATAGCATAAACCCGAAAGCAAGTCGAGACCCTTCAGGCTTAAAGAGATAAGAAGCTATATGAATATAAATATAAGTGTCCAAAAATAAATACCCAGACTGCAACTAGCTGAAGCATATGCCTAAAAAGAAGAGGTTAACAGGATTTTCAATCGACCAACTCAACAGCTGCAGCTCTTGCGAGTTGATCAACCAGAGCCAACTTTGATGACAATGCCCTATCTGGGAATACATTGTGTGCCTTCATCCTGTCTGTGAATCCATATGCTGGACATTTGGCTTTTACGTATGCCTGTAACAGCAAATCAAATTCCCAATGCCGAACACAATGCCCAGCGTCTATCATCCTCTTGAAATATCTCTCAGCATTATGGATATCACCCTTGAGTGCGTACCCTCTCATGACTGTTATGTATGAGCGATAGATTGGCTTCATTTGGGACTTCTGAACCGCCTTTTCCAGTATGGAATCGGCCTTTCCTACTTCCCCTGCATCCACATATAGCTTCACCAGTAAATCCCAAGTCATCGGCCCAATTGGACACCCATTCTCTGACATTTGCTTCACCAAAGCCTTCCCCTCATCCATCATCTTATTTTTCACATAAACCCCCAGGAGTAGTAAATAATGCTTTGACCGTGCATCTTTGCAAGTCTTTACCATCTCATTAAACACTGCCTTGGCTTCTTCTACTTTTTTCAACTGACCCCAAGCTTCAATGGCTGACAGGTATTCACATTGGCGGGGATTCGGCTCGCACACCTTCCACACTCTTCTCACTTCTTCATCCTTCCCAAGTTTGCCATACAAAGGGAGCAAATACCGGCAAGCCCACCGGTTCTCCTTTAAATCCCCACCTTCCAACTCCTTCAAAGCAGCCTCAGCCTTTTCTCTCGCCCAACAATAGGTGTAGATTCTGGCCAAGTTGAGTTTAATCTTCCTGTGAATTGGAAAGCCCTCAGCCTTCATCCTCTCCACAATTTGTTCCATCCCAGAGATGTCCTTGGATTTGCCTTTGATGTCAATCAAGATTTGGTAAGTAAAGCGGTCGGGCCTGATCTTTTCCCTTTCCATTGACAGTAATACTTCAGGTATTTTCTTCTTGTTGAACATCTTGTAGAGGATGAGCAACTGGTTGCACACAAATGTTGTGACGGGAAATCCCAGGTCCTTCATTTTTTTCAACAACTCCTCTGCCTTCTTCATATTTTTTAACTGAACACTACTAGCTAACAAGGTCCCATAAATCATCTCCCCTCTGAAGGACTCTGGGATCTTCTCAATAAATTTCTCTGCAGTAGGTAAACCATGTACCTTCGCAATCAAGTCAATGTGACAAGAATAATCCTTCTCCGTAAAGTCAAATTGCTTGTTGGCCAGCAACCAATCTGAGAGCTGCAACACCAAGTGTAAACATGACACCCATTAGTAATTTAAGATACACACAAGGAGTTACCTTATCAGCATCTAGTTCTAGATCCGAACTGAAATAAACACAACACCTACAATTCTTTTGATGTGATACCTAAATCTAACAAAAAAAAATTTGCCAAACAAAGGGCAAGGGTGTCCCTATCAGAGAAATTCTGGTGTCTATAAGCAATCTAGTAAAAGTTAGATATATGGCTTTCCTTAACCATCTCTTCTCTCAACCCTCAAAATTAAATTGTCAACAACAGACTCTTTAATGGGCCGGCAAGAGCCATTGGATTTGAAGGCATGTACTTGGATATCTAGTTAGCAAGCACAAACATGTTATCTAATCTCCAATGTAAACAAAAATATAACAAGCACTCACAAACCTGTACTGGTATGATTTCAGTTACACATAAAAACAAAATTCTTTGATGGATGTGTCAAGCATTGCTGAAGTATTTGTCTAATCACTTCAGCAAGCCAAGACACGTGATAAGTCCCAGTCCAAATCTATATGACACATTTGTACAAAACTAGATTATATATTTATCTAGAGACAAGATAGCGTGTCAATATAATAAACAAATAAGTAGTACTTGTGTATCTAAACACGTGTGTGCAGTGTCTTATGTATTACAGTATTAATCTCAGATTTTTACCTATTCCACATTTCCCAGCTCTATCCTCGCCGTCAAACATGACTTACAAGACCTATAAGCAATAACGACCCAATAGCCATTTTCTACTGGAACACTGCTACAATCAACTCATTAGTTGAAATAGTTGTCCTACGACATGCAGAACCATCGTTTTTTAACCTGAGTGATTAACGCTCTGTTTTTGGAGAATATCCTTCTTTCAGAAAGTCCTTGGGGTAGTTTAAAGTAAAAAAGGCTGAGCAAAAATAGGAGAGAATGGAATCACCTGCAAGGCTTTAAAACACATTCGCCGCAGACGAAGTTGGGTCTTGAGAGTTGACATCTCTTTGTGGTTCAACTCTTTCCCACCTGCAAACCACTTATCAAGCATGCTCTTAAGAGATGAAGGTGGATTAGTAATGATGGCCTCAAGCAATGCTGTGTCAAACATCCTCCCTTTATTTTTTGTGTCTGATTCAACACTAGACAACTCCACCCCATTTTCACACTGCTCTTCAAAACCACCATCTTCATCACTCTGGTCTAGTTCGAAGTACAATTCATTTCCATTTCCCCCATCTCCTTTACTCTCTTCTATAGCATCAGCACTAGCCCCAAGTTCAAAATACCCATCTTCCTCTCCAGCACTTGTCGGACCGGCTTGCGTGGAAAGACTGCAGATCCCGGTAAATAGCTTTGACTGCACACCAGTTGTCCAGCAACCCCTCTTCAGGCCAGAAGTAGCTAGAGGAGACTTCAAAATATTATCCTGACCTTCTGAACCACTCAGTACATATAGCTTACTGCAGCAGGTACGAGATATTCCTACCGTAAACCCCTGATTTCTGAAAATGGAATAGAGAAAAACATCACTCCAGAATACTAGAAACAAACAAAAAATTACCAGGTGATAAACAGCATAAGGCCATGTCCAGCTCTAGCAAGCTTTGAAAGCACTAATTTGTATGGGGCCAGCAAGGATTTGAATACAGAGAAGTTAGAGTTGAACCAAAATAACGTTAATGGCTGGCTGGGGATCCTCAAACTCACTTTCCAGAGTCTGCATGCTTCATTAAGCTAAAGGAAAACATCTTTTCATTTCATTTTGCTATGCCTTATTTTCAGAATGTCTTTCAACTATTATTTTCTGTGACACTGCTCGTTTTATAAAAAGACGAATTTAAAGGTATAAAAATAAGCACCAAAACTGTTTATCTGCAGACATGTTCTTACAGAGGTAAACCCATAGCATACTGTTTGGTTGATGAGAAAAAGGAAAAGAAAATTACATCCCTAAAACAAAGACATTTCGTTTTCCTTCCATTTAGTATATGATCAACAAAAACAAATGCCCTACACAAGCAAGCCCGTCAATTCTTTTCACCTCCATCGACATTTCCCTCCAATATCAGAGTACCCAAACAGAAAAAAAAATGGCAATCTCTAAATTCAAAATCCCACAACTGCGACTGACCTGAGAGGATTCGTAGCCCGTCGTAATGCCCACATGATGCGGAATCGGAAGCCCTGACAAAGGTACTGTGGTGAAAACGAGACCCTCTTAAACCCTAATCCCCAGTTTCCTTCGGCACGGTGACAGTGACGGTAGGTTTGTTCTCTGGGCGCATATATGGACATGGGCCGAAAAAGGTTGGGCCGGGCCTGCTTAGCTAACCTTTGGGCTATTGGATTTTATGAGGAGATATTTGTAATTTTACCAGGACATTTTGACCTGTTTTAAAATGAAGTGAAAATAAAAAATGATGCCACGCGTCGCCAAGCGACGGTGGCTCGGGTTTAAAGCCTAAGCAAGAACAAAAAAGGTCGAGAAATACAGGAAGAGAGGGTTTTTACTTTTTAGCCGGACGAACCCTAAATCAGAAACACTGATTTTTTTCGAAGTAGATCCGTTCAGGTTCATCTTCTCGCTCTTTATCTAGTTTTAATTTACGATTCCTTTCAATCATTTAGAGGCTATCTTTTTCCAGAACTATGTTGTCAGTCTTGTATTGCTCGCCATTGAGTTTTTATTCTTCGATGACCCTTCATTTGGAAAACCAGATATTAGGGCACAATTTGGATATGTAGTTTAGTTTTTCTATCGACGTGGTCTCTATGTTGGTGTATTTGGGTTCAAATCTGAAAAGAAAATTGGAATTTTGTTTTGTAGGTTTGGGGTTAGGTGCTGTGCTAGGGTTTTTGTGCATTTTTTTTTTGGGAAATATGAAATTGGAGTGGAAATGTTATCCACTGATGTTTGGTAGTTGTTTTTTCTTTGACACAGGCACTAGTTTTCATGGATTCAAAGCAGACTCCATCCCCAGATGCTGCTGGAACTAAAGCTGCGTTTCGCAAACCGTCTAATGATGCTGGTAATAGGAAGTATAGGCGAAGGTCTCCAGTCAGTGGGTCTTCTTCAGCTGATGGTTAGTTTTTTGTATCATGTTAAACATCACATCTTTTTTCTTCATGATGTTGTTTATATGTATTGTTGGTTGTGTAAATATAAAATAGAGGTAATGTATCCAACGTTATGTTGTTATTTGTTAATGCTGATGCCGGTATAACATGAAACATTAGTTTAAAGGTTGTGTTTGTATAAGTAAAATGGCATGTTGAGTGAATGGGTAGAACACTAGAATTTCTTAGAGATTGGAGTTATTTAGAGCTTGATAGAATTTCTTAGACCTTCAAGAGTGGCCATCATGTGGTACTTTTATGCATTTTCCTCACTACTCATGTATTTGTGACCATGCCTTTTCAGGTAGCCCCAAGCGGGATCGTAGCTCTAGTCCGATCTCTGCAAAGGAAGATTCTGCAAAGGATTATGAGCATCGACACAGAAGGAATGCCGATAGGAGGGAAGTAGACCGGGATTATGGTCGAAGTGGAAGGGGTGGTGATTATTACAGGTATTCTGATCGACAGTCCTCAAGGAGTTCCCATGGTTCCTCTAGGCATTATGACTACCGGCGTGAAAGTGACCATGGTAGGTCAAGAGACAATTCGCGAAGTTCTGACAAATATTCACGGGACAGATATGATGGTCCGGGTTACAGAAATAAGGATAGGGACATTGAAACATCATCATTGGAACGTTCGAGATACAAAGATACATCATCTGATAGAGTTGGATCTAGTAGGAGACATACTAACTTGAATACTGATGAGATTGAGAAGAACCGTACTGTGCGGGAGAGAGAGGGCCGAGATGAAAAAGGAGATTATCGCAGGAGCTCAGCAGATTACAAAAGTGATGTAACACACTCCTATGAAGAACCCAGGGGGTGCCGCAAAGATTCTACTTTAGAAAGGGAAAGTAGCGGACAACGCCTTAAAGAAGCTTGTAAGAATGATCCGAAGGAGTTTGATGTAGAAAATGTGGGTAAAAGAGAAAAGAAATATGATGATAGGGAACTTAACAAGGAGAAAGACTTGTATGGTAAAGAAACTGGGGAGAAGTTTGAAGATAAATCTGCTCATGCAAACAAAGATCAAGACTCTCAATCCAAAAAGGCCAAGTTATTCAGCCCAGAGAAGAGCACTGATTATGTGAAAGGTGATAGTTGTTAAAAACAGTGGTTCCTGTTATAATTTCTTTCATGTGTGATTTGTTACTTACTTAAGTATTCATCTACTGTTTGATCAGTGTCAAAGTTCTCTGGACCAGTAGCTGATGATAAGCAGCTTTCGAGTTCAAAGCAAGGTCAGGAAGTTGATGGTAGAGTGCCTGCTGGACAGGCTAATTCGGGTGAGACTTTATCTGCCAATGATATAAATGCTGCAAAAGTTGCTGCAATGAAAGCCGCTGAATTGGGTATGTGGTGTATTTATATACATGTTTAGACTAATAGATACTTGCAAACTAAGATACATGCAGATTTGTTTCTATATAAGATGTATGTGGCTGTTAAGTTTGTTCATGTTATATTTTGCCTTTAATGTTGGAAGGATATAATTCAATAAGGTGATGTATGGCACAATATGTGATGATCCAAAAATATGGCGTTTGTATGAGACTCATGCCTCAGAAGTCACACCTTGAATTTTCTTTTGAACCTGTGAGTTTTATATTACCTATTCATATTATAGGTGTCTGATAGTTTCATTTGTTTGTTAATGAGCTGAATTTTGTTGATAGTTTTGACCTGCATCTCGTTCTATTAAAATAATTTATTGTAACGGATAGATCTGGCTGACACTTCATGTAAGGTGTCCTTCCAACAACTCACAACCACTTCTTCCTTTGTATTAGGTGATAGTTCCTCAATTTACTGGATTAGGTGTTGTCTGAGAAAGAGCTAGTTTCAGTTCACACCCAATTATATAATAGATCTTTGAACTTGTTCCATGTTTTTACCTTTTTCCACACAATACAGTCAACAGGAATATTGTTGGGGGTGGTTATTTGTCAACTGACCAGAAGAAGAAGCTTCTTTGGGGGAATAAAAAGAGCTCAACTGCAGAAGAGGTAATTCTAATCCTCTCAACCTACAAGGAAAACTTTTCATTTTGTCAAGTGCTCAGCTAATGATATTGCTGTCGCCTGTTACTTCTTTCTACATTTATATACTGTTTTTTTTTTAATTTGTAATGTTTACAATTTCCAGTCTGGACATCGTTGGGATGCATCACTATTTGGTGATCGTGAACGTCAAGAAAAATTCAACAAACTCATGGTAAATAAAAATCCTGTATCCTCTCTTTTCTTTCTTTTCACATATACTTCTGGTGGTAAGGAGGGGGTAGTTGTGGTAAGAGTCAACAGTTATGGCTCTAGGTACACTACCCTTGATTGTTGCTTCCTGAATGATTCATTCTCTTAGCTAGAGTACCTTCACCAAGTACTAACACAGTTTTAGAGTCTGAGGTTGCCTTGGTACCTATGGCGAATTGTAGGGTGTGAAGGGAGATGTGAAGGTAGAGCAGAAACCAAGCAGCCAAGAGTGCAGCGATGTTCTTCAAGCAGAGAAGCAGAAGGAACTCCAGCAGGACTTGGAGAAGCAATACACTGCTGGGTTGCGGCGAAGAGATGGGCGCACTGTTGGTTTAGGCCTTTAAGGATTCACCTTGACTTCCATTGTTACTCTTTGTTGTACTCTTCGTGCCATGTTAAGATTATGCTTTGTGATTTGAAATTTAAGATCTCTGAATCACATAATTGCTCGTGATTTTCTTCTACTATCTGCTTTTAGCCAATTAGCAGTTGAAGAAGAGAAAATGGATTACAGGTTGTTGCTTTCATGGATTGTTGAGAAAGACAAAACTGACATGGCAATGAAATCGACAGAAACAATAGTTGAGGAGTTCCTATGTTCCTGACAAAAGCAAAGACAAGAAAGACAGCCAATCTTGATGGTGAGTTCTACATTGCCTTGTTTGAAGTTTGCCACAGATGCAGACAACGTTTGAGCATTTCAGTTAATCATGAACCAGACAAAAACTAAACCTTGTATGTGAAACAACTACTTGATTGATACATCATATGATTGCAAAGAATCAGACAACATGTCACAATATGAACTCACAAGATCTCATTTCACAAATATCAATGAAAATTAATTAATTTCGACACATCAAATAAACTCATAAACAAAATAACAATGATTCGAGAGGTGAGACCCACATGAAATAGGAAGAGTAATGTGGATTAAATAGTAGTTCCCTGGAAGAGAGGCACAGCAGAACAAAGGGTGAGCCCTGACATTGATTGGAATTGGACCCATTTCAATATGTTGACAACTTGACATGAAACCTGTCCCCTGACCCAGCACCACCTCTCTATCATCAACTTGCTGGTTCAATTTTCTTTTAATTATTTAAATTTTGATTAAATAATGGTGATCATTCCAGCACAAAGCATCACAAATGGTCCATTCGAACATTTATATATAAAATGATGATCATGGAGGCAAAAGATATTGGAGTGATGCAATTTGGTCACTTGGGCATCAGGCAGATCAATCCCATTGGTATGGACATAAACATAATATATGTTTTCTTACCTAAGACAGAGCATCATTTTCAATTCTGAAAAAAAATAATGAGGTAAAGCTGCTTTTGTTCTTTGATTTTGGATGTGGGTGAGGTATCCACTACAGTTTGTGCCCACATAACCCCACATGACTATATGAGAGAATTCTCAAGAAATATGATGGTTTTGGGAATCAAACACATCACTTTGCCAATCCTATTTCTAGATTGAGGGTTTAATATATCTATCAAGTGGTAACGTGAAACACATATTTTATATGTGATATTAAATACTCTTTCTTGATTGAGAAGATGCATATTATATAATAGTTTGGTAATTATAAATCCAAAAATAAAATGATGATATAATGCTAAAACTAGATTTAATAAAAATATTTAAGTTAATAAGCCAAGGTTTCAAAATATTCATCAAGAAAATGGGAAGCAGATGATCCAAGGCACATGCCTCAAAAGGGTGCTTGCTTTGGCCATTGGCCAACCTTATTTGGCAGCAAATAATGGCTCAATCCTCAATCATGGAGCTATATTGCTTTAAGAAAATAGCATCAAGTGGCCAAACAATTAATGAGTAAAGGAAAAAAGTAACAATAATCTCTCTGATGGGAAAATTTTAACGGAAACAATAAGGGTTGAGGCTTTGGCGCTTTGCTTAAGAGATATTTTTCTCCTTATATGTGGTTTTGAATGACTTGCGAATCAAGATATCGGCTTCTTTATTTAGAGTGATAGAAGTTTCTAAAAAAGGAACAAGTGTCAAGTTTAAGAAAAACTTCCGTGAAAGAATTAACAATGAAATCGCATCACTGCGTTATTCTTCATATAAAAATAAGATACTATAATTATTCTATTTAGAAACAAAATTTATTGATTTTGAAATAAAAGAATATCACAGTTTTCAGTAAAAACATCATGTATCCCATTATCACAAACATAGAATCATTTTCTCTAGAAAACAAATATTGTAAGGAAATTAGGACCCACATGAGATCTCACAGCCTAATCCTCATGTTTGAAAACTTTGGATGTCACTAACTAAAACCTAATTGATTGATCATAAAGTTGCAATTGCCTATCTTATGGAGAAACCTCTCATTTCTTTTTCTTTTTCTTTCTTCCTCCTATGTGGATTCCATATTATTATGTTGACATCACAGACAATAACAATGGTGTAGAGTTTCTTATGTGAGGTTGTGAATCAAAGATTTTGAAGCATCAAAATCACAATTGCTTTATTCTTTTGACTAATATTCCATGTAAAAGGGTACCCCCACCACCATCCATGATTATGTGACATCCATTTATCCTCCACTTTTATTTTATTTTTTTAGTTTGTACTATTCATCTCATTTTACTATTTGCTAACATGTACATTTACATGTTAATTTCCCTATTGAAGATCTTACTGGTCAACTCCTTAGACCTAACCAAAAGTTCTTACAACAACATGGGAAGTGGCCAAAAAAATTGTCAAATGAGTAGCAAAAGCATATGAAGCTAGGTGGCATAAGAGACAAAGAGACAATAGCAATAGGCCTAGCAGCATAGGAGGGAAAAACAAGTAAGGAGAGCATTGGAGGGATCACATGGAACAAGGCAAAAATGTAGACCCAATCCTCTCCTTTTCTTTTTAACCCTCAGAGAGGGTCATATAAAATGTCAAGTGTCCTTGCTTAATGGGTATTGGGTCATGACTTGATTTGAGATTTTTCTTCTCTCTCCTTGAATCTTGAGACTGTTGGTTGTGTGGTGGAGCTGTTGAAGTTTGGTGGGAGTTAGGCAAAGGATGAGGTTGGCTTTTATGGGTTCTGTGACAAATCACACTTGACACAAGAAAAACATAAAAACAACACCCACCCCCCAAAAAAGAAGAAAGTTTCTTTCAATGCCCTCCAATAGTCATCTTAAAGACAGACCATCAGTCAGGTAATGGTCCTTTTCTTTGTCTTTTGGATACATAGGAGCTGTGATCATCAAGATTTGGAACTGAAGAGGACCCACTTCAAGTTCATCAAGCTTTAGCTTCTTCTACAAGCTCTCCTCTTCTTCCTGCTTTCCCTTTTATCCATCCATATTTTCAGGCTTTATTTTTTACCATCATTAAGTATCTTGTTCACCAATAAGCTTTGATTCCTGATCTGCCCACCTACCAAGCACCAACATCTGTCCCACACTTCCAATTAGCTTCACAGATTGGGACATCTGGGGTTTGCTTCTCTCAAATCTTCATTAACATATATACTCTCCAATGGGTTCTTGATTCTTCCCAACTGAAAGCAATCAAATCCAGCAAAACCCAGTTCCAGGATTTTATTCTACTGTCTCCCCCAATATTTTTTCTTCTCCTCTTAATCTCTCTAGGGACAGCTGTCTGTCAGCCATTGATGGTTCAGTTTTGGTTCTCCTTTCTCTCTCAGTGGTGAGGGAATTGAATTCTTACTGTGTCTGGATGCCAATGCATTTATGGGGAGGGCACAAAACTGGGTGTTGCTGTTGCTATGCTTAACTGCATTCATTAAAAGCTTTGTCTGTTGATAGACTAAACAGATGTCCCTCTTTTAGCTGATCCCAGCACACTCTCTTCACCCATTGGTGGATCTTTCCTTGTCACCATCAAGAACCCCAGAAGAAACAAAAATCTATACAGAAAGAATCTCCCACTCTTTTGAGTCTTTGTGCACTATATGTATTGCTAGCTCACCACTGCTTCACTTGCAATCTGGGTCTTCTTCTTTCCCATCTCTACAACCCTAAAATTGATGTTTTTCTTCTTCATTTCTTTCTTCTCCTTCATCCTCCTCTCCAACTCCTTCTCTGTCAAGCCACTGCCTTCCAGGATGAGTGAGTGGAGATTTCTGTCACCATGTTTCTGGGGTCAGCTGTCTGGTTTCCTTGTGTCCTGGTTCAACAACAGAAGGCTCTCTGTGAGCTTCTTTCAGCTCCATGTTCCTCTTGTGATGCCACTCAAGAAAATGACCCTAACTTTTCCCAAACCCCAAAATGTGGAGGAAGAAGAGAACCTCTCTCTCCTGGACTTGCCTGATCTGACCCTGGAGTGCATCCTTGAGAGGCTCTCACCAGCTGGGCTCTGCAGCATGGCTGGAGTGTGCAGCTCTTTGAGGGATAGATGCAGGAGTGACCATTTCTGGGAGAAGCACATGAAGCAGAAATGGGGGAGAGTTATTGGTGAAGCTGCTCACAGAGAATGGCAATGGTATGTTGGTACCAGGAGGAAGCCTAGGCTCCTTGACAGGAGCAAGCAAAAGGGTCTTTTCAGGTCTCTTTGCCAAGCCTTGCCAATCCCTGGAAATGGAACCAGAAATGGTGAAGAAAGGAGCTGCTCCTTGCCACTTGATTCAATCATGGCTTGCTACTTATCTCTTGAGAATGGAAAGTTCTGGTTTCCGGCCCAGGTCTTTAACCGCGAGGTAATTTGCCTGATTAATTAGTTCATTGACATGTTTGTGTTCTGTTTAGACTTGATTTGCTACTTTTGTTGTTGAAACAAATCACTAAATAGGTCTTGTTCTGATGTCTTTGGTTACAGAATGGGCATGTTGGGTTTATGTTGTCATGTTATGATGCCAAACTATGCTATGATTCCCAGACAGATACTTTTCAAGCAAGGTACTTACAAGTTCTTTTGAGTGCAAACATTCTTGTATGGATCCGCTCTGCATAAGAAAATACATATATCTGGTCCGGTGGTTGGAATCACATATACATCACTTTAAGTGTTTAGATATTCGGCCCTGATATGAAGTTGTTATATAAACAACTTTAAGTTTTGTTTAATTTGTTGGGAAAAAAGATTAAAGATTTGTGTTCATTTTTAAGGTGCTCAGCTGAACTGAATTTGAATTCTTGCAATTCAGGTACTCGCCTCAGGGACGGCTTACTACAGAGGAAAACATTGGTTGGGATAGGCTTAGAGCACCGCCAGTTGATACTCCTCCAAATGTTCTTCATGTGTCGGACTGTTTAAATGACATGAAACCTGGTGATCACATTGAGATTCAGTGGAGACGAAACAAAGACTTCCCTTATGGTGTGTTTCTTGTCTTTTAAGTTACATTCCTTAAACTGTCCAAACTGTAACTTCAAATAATGTGTTACTGCTGTGCAAAATGTGTTGCAGGTTGGTGGTATGGTGTTGTAGGGCACTTGGAATCATGTGACGGGAACGAGCAACACTGCCATTGCCATTGGAGTGGTAAGAAAATCAACTTAGACTCCACAATGGATTTTAGTGGTCTTAATTTTACAGGATGCGTTTTTGTTAAACTGTTCGGTGTCAAAAAAACGCGACTTCATGTTGAAACTACTGTTAAACTTACTATGCTTGGAATTATCTGTCTTCGCACTTTCATAAGGATAATAACACAATGCTTCTGCTTATTTAAGAGTGGTTTGAAACAGAAACCTTTTTGATTGAAACTTGATAGGAAGAGATCAAGAACATCGTTAGGACACACCCTTCTGTGCAGTTCTTAATACTTTTTTTGTTATGGTATGATTGTTGAGTTTAGGCGTATAATCATCTGAAACCTCCATATATCAGAAACAACGTTCCAAGTTATCATTTACATAAATGTACATACGTGAACAAAGTGTTTGTAGAGTCTAACAATGAAATTTACTCATGGCAGACACAATTGCATTAGAGTTTCACCAGTACACTCAAGGGTCTCGATGGAGACGAACAATGGTGAATAGGAAGGATCATAGGGAAGAAGGGGACGAGGCAGACGGGTTCTATGGAGGAATCAGAAAGCTTTACAGGGAGGAGGAAATCTCAACGTGGAAGCGCCTCTGGCCAAAACAAGTCTTGGAATAGTCTGTTACTTTCGAACACCCGCTCTAAGACTACTTTGTAGATAGACCCAACTCCATTTTATTTTTCCGGTACAATAGCAAACGGTAGGAGACGATTATCATCGTAGAGATCATTAGAGTATTTCTGAGAAGGAGGATATCAGGCTTCAGTTTCATAATTTGGATGCAATATATGGTGTAAATTTAGTAGGTGTCATGTAATGTGTCCTGAATTACCAGTGAATAATAGTGAACAAATTGAAACTAGTTCAGAAAAATTGCATCTTCTCATGCAACATTGATCATAATATGTTAGCACAAATGATTCAGAATGCAAGAAAATTGACCTTTATGTATCACTCTTATTGAAGACAATTACAAGTTGTCACTAGAAACAAGTGTTTGAAGAGCTCACAATAATAATTATGAAACTGATACAAGAGTGTAGTAAATAACGATAGAATTACAGTACAATATTGAAATCTCCTTCTTTGTGTGCTCGATGATATATAGTTGCCTGAGGAAATCAAGCTTCTTTACTTAAAACCAATCCATATAAATACTATACAGATCAATGTAAGCCAAGAGAAAAAAGAGACTGAGATAAAGGGAAAGATAAACAAGACTGCTTTTGTTCATTTTTTCACCAAGGGAAACAATGGAACATTTTTTATAGCCAAAGGTAAGTGCCCCCGGGACACCACTCAGGGGCGGAAACAGGTAGTAGTTAGGGTGTTCCATAGAATACCCTAACATATGAGAACTTGATGTAATGATATAAGCCTTTTGGATATTTGCAAGGGTTCAATTCACCATGGAAAAAAAAAAATTCTGGTTCCGCCCCTGACACCACTTATTTACAAATGATGATTTCAGAAAACCCGAGTGGGAAAAAACCACGCCCAAGAGGATGACCTCATCAACCACGACGTCTGTGCGAAACCTCCCGCATGTGTTCAACTACACAGGGGCGGGTCCGACGACGAACAACGAGACGAAGGTGTTATAACTATTGGGCTTGTGAAGTCTAATCACCTACATGGCCCATTCCTCTTCTAGGGTTTCCTAGTTGCTATCTTATGGATGCCTATATATATGTGTCTTCATATGTTGTGACGTGTAAGAGATATAGGTAGCATATTGTGTGAACGGTAGTGTATGTAGAAATTGTGTAATACATACAGAGAAAAGAGAGGTACATGTGCGTGAGATAGAACAAAGAGGGAAGAGAGTTTGAGTGTGTATCAAACTCCATTGGAGATTATAG
>JAYMSV010000422.1:0-17199 GCA_036897745.1 Erodium moschatum
GTTAATAATTAATAGACTCAACCCAACCTTCCACCTTTCTCAAGTATTTTTCAAAAAGTACTCATGAGTTTAGACATCAAAACATGTGGATGGGGTTGTTTCAATCGAAAAAAATAACACTGTGTGAAATGACAAGAGGAGAAGTGATTTGGCGTGAGAAAACATACAATTAATAAAACCGGTTTTAACAATCTAATGTCCTGTCACCGATGCCCTAAACCCATTTATCTTGTCACCGATGCCCTAAACGCTAAATCAAATGATGTAAAATGTAAAATGATTTGTTGTGATAAAAGTTCCAGGGAACTGCATTTTTGAAACCCATTTGATGTAAAATGTAAACTTGGTGGATGGAAATATTAGGGTTATTCTGAATTCTCTAAAAATATAATAGATTTTGTGCAGAATTTAAAATTGGCATCGAGTTACATATCGATTTTATCCTGATTTTTTTTTAAAAAATGCTATAGATATTGTATAAAATTTGGAAGTGATGTTGGATTGACATATCGATCTACTCCAAACTTATTTCAAAATACAATTTATACTATTCAGAATCATAATTATTTGGAGATTCTATTAATTTATTTGCTTAAATTGAATTTTGATAAGCAGAATACACTGCTCTCAATAATTTAGAAACAACTGTAAAAGACAATTACATTAAAATAATTTAATTTCGCTACTGAGATTGGGAGTATTTGGACACTTCCATCAAAAATTTCACAATTCCGCGAAAAATGAAAATTTTCGAGGAAAACGAGGGAAAATTCAAACCCGTAACAGAAAATGAATCCTCTTCAAAAACCCGCCCAATCTCGCACTTCTTCTCTGCAACTCCCAATTCTCCAATCTCTCAATCCTATCGCCAACCATCTGTTCCCATGGCGCAGGTTAGCAATCTCCCCTGTGACGGAGACGGCGTGTGCATGATCTGCAAGCAAAAGCCCTCCGGCGACGAGACCTTGACCTGCAACCTCTGCGCCACCCCTTGGCACCTGACCTGCCTCTCCTCTCGCCCTCAAACCGTACTGGCCTCCGTCGACTGGCAGTGCCCGGACTGCTCCTCCGTGACCGTTGACGCCCCCAATCCGCCGGTGAAGGACGGAGGAGGAGCTCTCTCCGGCCACCTTGTTGCGGCAATTAGAGCGATCGAATCTGACGAGTCGTTGACTGAGCGGGAAAAGGCGAAGAAACGGCAGGAGCTGATGAGCGGTGGCTCGCGATCGTCTGGTTCTGGCGATGCAGATCGCGAGAGGGAGAAGGTCAACGACGGTGACGGTGACGGTGTTCTGAACCTTCTAGATGGAAGTTTGAACTGCTCGTTCTGTATGCAACTGCTTGAGAGACCGGTCACGGTGCGTGCATTTATAATTTCTTCCTGTTTATAATAGCAATTTAGATATCCAGCTATATCTGTTTGGTTGGTTTATAAGATTTAGCAAGTTAATTTTGGTATTTTTCTATGCAATTTTTAGTTCACAGAACAATTTTGATTCTTGTTCTGCAGCTGATATAGTGCACTGGGTTAATGCTGATAAGCAGTATTAGAACTCAAATTTGTATGTGTATATTTGATAATTAAGATCTTTGGGTTCATAGAATTCTGGGAAAAAGAGAAGAACATGCAAAATTGAGGACTCTATTTTCAATCCTAAACTTGTATATATTAGGCTTTCTTGTTCACAAAGCCTAGAAACATTCTATAACCTAACACAGCGTGTGTGCATATATGGGTTTTAACTTGTGCTGTAAATAGAGGGCATGTGATACTAACACACTTACTGTATTATTTGCCAAATTTGGTTTCAGACTCCTTGTGGGCACAATTTCTGCCTGAGGTGCTTCCAGAAGTGGATTGGGCAGGGAAAGCGCACATGTGCTAATTGTCGTCATGCAATTCCAGCTAAGATGGCAAGCCAACCTCGAATCAACTCTACACTTGTAGTTGCTATCAGAATGGCAAAGATGCCAAAATCAGTGGCTGTAGGGGGAGCACCAAGAGTTTATCACTCTGTTGCGAATCAAAACAGACCTGATAAAGCTTTCACAACTGAGCGGGCAAAGAAAGCTGGGAAGGCTAATGCTTGCAGTGGGAAGATCTTTGTCACAGTCTGCCCTGATCATTTTGGCCCCATTCCTCCAGAGAACGATCCCGAGAGAGGGCAGGGTGTGTTAGTTGGGGAGTCTTGGGAAGATAGGATGGAATGCAGACAATGGGGTGCCCACCGTCCTCAAATTGCAGGAATTGCTGGGCAGTCTAAATATGGTGCCCAGTCGGTGGCCCTATCTGGAGGCTACCAAGATGATGAAGACCATGGGGAGTGGTTCCTTTACACAGGGAGGTAATATTACTGTGTTGGCTCTCTTACTGCATAACTAGTTTACATAATGCTTGAAGTACTGTAGGAGGAATTGCATGTTGCTGCTAATTAGCCCATTGGAGTTGACATAGTAGTCAAGTGAGCTCTCTTACCTCCTTGAGGTCAGAGGTTTGACTCTCATTGAGTCACCTACTTGTGAGCGTGGGAGAGGTTGGGCCAGGTGTAATGGTAACTTAGGCTAGGCTTACTTTTCTTCTTTGGACGTACAAAGATGAAGGAAATGAAAGTTTGTGTCATTTTTTAATACAAAGTGCATTCAAAATGCAAGTTCAGGTGATACTTTTATACAATTATCAACCAAAGGATTGTAACTTGCAAGAAATGAACCATGATACTTTTTTTTTCACAATTATCCCTAAAAAACTCCCGACTGAAGAATTTTCCTTTACCCTCCCTGGTCTATCTCTCACAAAGGTAAAAAAGGAGAAGAAGAAATCAGGAATGCACAATTTTATAGTTGTCAGGTGACACCAAGTACATTAAGTTTAAAATATCTATGATGGTATTAGTTTCTGCCAATTTTTAACTCATTGAAGTATCTAACCTGCACTATACATTGTGAGATCTGGTTTCATGTGTAAATTGATTGTATGATTGTTGCCATGCAAGTTAGTGAACAAGATGTCATCTGAGTTTGTGTAGTCTTCAATTCTGCTCTGGCATCTTTTTGGTTCCCTACAACCTGACCATCTTTTCCATGTAAATCAGCAAGAACTTAATATATAAACTGATACTTTTTTGGTAATGCGGTGAACAGTGGTGGAAGGGACCTTAGTGGCAATAAGCGCACAAGCAAGACACAATCTTTTGATCAGAAGTTTGAAAGTATGAATGAGGCATTACGAGTGAGTTGCCGAAAAGGTTATCCTGTCCGAGTGGTGAGGTGAGTTATGCCATGTAAATATGTCTATTTTGCATTGTACATTTATCTGAATGGCCATTCCTGATATGAGCATTTTCCTGTTAGAAATGTCTGAAGCATATAGAGCCCAAACTGTGATTCATTATTAGTGGGTTTGGCAGAGTTACAATTCAGTAGCTCATTACTGTACCATATGGTATCAGCTAACCTGTAGTTGCTTTATGACTTCATCTGTAGCTTCTCCAAATTTATCAAGGCTACTCCATAACATGATCTATTTTTCAGTCACTTATCAATGAAACTTGGGGAAATCTATATTGCTTTCTTGCTGAAGTATCTACATCTATCTGAACATTGTTTGAACTATTTGATGATCAGGTCCCACAAGGAGAAGCGCTCCTCTTATGCTCCAGAAACAGGAGTTCGTTATGATGGGATCTATAGAATTGAAAAATGCTGGCGCAAAGTGGGCATACAAGTATGATAATTTTACACTATATATTATAGTACAAGTGATTCAGTAAGGCTTGATCTTGACTGTACTGATTCTTTTTGTTTGTATCAGGGTCATAAGGTATGCAGATATCTTTTTGTTCGATGTGACAATGATCCTGCTCCATGGACAAGGTTGGCTCTCTTTCTCTCTCCCTCTCCTCCCTCTCCATTATATCTCCACACTGACCTGGTATTTTATGAATCGATCTGCAGTGATGTTCACGGGGATCGAGTAAGACCTCTTCCAGTAGTTAATGAGTTAAAAAATGCAGTAGATATCACTGAGAGGAAAGGATCTCCAGCTTGGGACTATGATGTAAGCTAATGATGTTTTTACTTGATAAAAATGATCCATCTCAACAAATTATTACTTGTAGACTCTAATTTTCCCCACAAGCTTATCTCTGAATAGGGTTGGAGTCTAACAACTAAGCTTCATTTTGCAGGAAGAAAAAGGCTCCTGGGTGTGGAAGAAGCCTCCACCCGAGAGTAAACAACAAGTTGATGGTGGTGTTCCAGAAGAGGGAAAAAAGAGGAAACGACAGGGTAAAAATATGTCCGTTAGAGAAAGGCTTCTTAAAGGTATGGTTTTAGTATCTAATCCCTGTGGATAGTTTCAACTATGAGTTTCTCTAACCATCTAGTTATTTCCTTTCCCCTCCCTCTGCTGGCTCTTTGTATGATAAAAGCTATTATTGTGGGTGATTTACTATATGCAGAGTTCAGCTGCTACATTTGTCGGAAGGTGATGACTTCCCCCCTCACTACACCGTGTGCTCATAATTTCTGCAAAGCATGCTTAGAGGGCGCCTTTTCTGGTCAAAGTTTTATGAGACAAAGGACTTGTGAAGGCAGACGAACATTACGAGTACAGAAGAATGTGATGAAATGTCCATCTTGTCCAAATGACATATCTGACTTTCTTCAAAATCCACAGGTATGCATGCACACTACTCCCCTTTGCCTCACGTATTATCAATTGAGCATGACAATTATAGTGGAGGTTTTGAGGTCTAAAGTTGGTATGTGCAAATCAGTTAGAAGTTAGACTAGGAATTGCTGATAAATGATTTCTTGATACATCACAACCATGATTAATGAAAACTTTGGGGATGGTTTTGATTCTTGGACATGTAGCTGAAGGAATAGTAAATAAATTTTCATTTGCTTCATTAGTTAGTCAGAAGGAGCTTTTCAAATGTGTTCTATATAAAATAAAGTTTTCAAACAAGCTGCAGCTTATCTTTTGTAAGTTGTGATTCCAACCAAAATAGTAAAAATTTGGAAATTGTCATTTCAAAACATGAGTTCGGTGTGCAGGTTAATAGAGAATTGATGGGGGTCATAGAATCACTGCAAAGCAAAACTGCTGATGAGGAAAATGAGGAGTGCAGTGAAGAAACTGATGGCACACTGGATAAAACTGAAGCATCTGAACTGACACAAGTTTGTAATGAAACCTGTGAAGATCTAGAAGACACAAAAGCTGAAACTTTGAATATGAGGACTGAAATGGAGGAATGCAATGAAGAAACTGAGGTCACACTGGATAAGACTGAAACTCAGGAAGATCTAGAAGATGCCAAAGCCAAAATTTTGAGTCTGAAGACCGAGACTATACTTGAGAAGACACAACTATTAAAGAAACCAACTAATGATGGTGACACTGCTATGCCCAAGAAGAAAGCTACTAGTAAGGCTCATAAAGCAACACCAAGTTCTGCTGGGGCAACCACCCGAAGCAAGAGAGCTAAAGTGCAGTGAAAGTAAATGAACATGCACAGCAGACCCAATTTGCATTCTAAGTGGCCATGGTCTCTTTGTTAATTTGATTTATTTTGGTGAGCTCAATTTAAAGGGCATTTTTCTGTATTATTCAGTCGGGTGTATTGTACTACAATATTGTGCAAGTTGTGGTATAATAACAATATATAGACCATCTAGCTTCATTAACAAAAGACGGTGTACATTACAAGCAATGGTCAGATAGAAATACCTTCTAAAGCCTATCTACTTTAGATCTTTTTAGAATTTTTGTTGCTCGAGTTTCTCAATCAAGGCTTTCTTTTCGTCCTCTGAAAGAGCATTGAATGTGAATACAGATTTATCGCCAATATCGTCCTTGAAATAAATAAAAAATGCATATCAGAAAATGCACAAACAGCCAAATACAGTGAACTCAACTGAATTGAATACAAGTATACATACCTTAATAGGCTGTGTGAATTTCCTTCCAGCGAATATCGCAAAGAGTGTCATCCATGAACCCAACAGGGCAAGTTCTACTTCGCCAGCCAGAAAACCACTCTGCATCAATAAGTGAATCCCGTCAAGAGCGATTTATCACTCATTGTGGGACAGAGGGGGTACATTTTAACGGGCTTAGGTTGTCACTAGGAGGAATGTATGAATATGATAGGCCAAATCTAAGAGATCATGTAGGTTTAATGGACTTAGCAGAAAGAAACCAGTTCCATCTAATTTCATGGCATTGCTATTTGGTGCATCAACTTTGGGGTGTGAAGTGACGAAAATACCCATATTTTTGTTTTCGACGTGAGGGTATTTTGGTAATTTGAAACTCCAAAAGTTCACAGAATTGGGGTAAAATGAGACCGAAAAAAACATAAGAGGGGGTTGTCAAAAGCTTTTTAAACTTAGATGGTAGTTAGTTGATAATGGTGCATACTCAGGGGTAGCCGAGTGAGATTATCCCTGAGAAAGAATGAAGACGAGTTTCCTTTGATGTGTGGAAGAAGAGTGTACCAGATGTCCGAGAAGAACGGTAGGTATGATGAAGGTGAGAATCCCAGCTTCTAGTTTCCCGTAGCATAGACCTGTCACAAACACTATTATCAAGAAAAATCTCCTTGCTAATTGATTTTCAAAGCATAAGAAAACGCTATTCCACTTCTCAGTGTTTCACTATTCAACCATTTGGTTCAACGTAGAGAAGGAACCTATCTACATAGATAAGAGACCTTGCATTAACATTATCAAGAAGTGCTAAAAAATTAAGAGAACAAAGGCAATGTGGCTTAATTTCTTTCACATTAATGTCCAGGCCCAACAATGTTTTATTTCCCAATTCCCTCATTCCTAAACAGCTCCAAAATGAAGTTGTCCGTTTCCATATCAGAAGGTTATAAAGACAGTGTGAATGTTAAATATCACATTAATCGAAAAACACCATTACTACAATGATAAAGAATGTGTAACATAAAACAATACCTTCCTTGAAGACCAGCCCTGTCAAGGCTGCAAAGAGAGGACCCACAAACCATATTGCTGTTGGGTTATGAACAACATATTGTACCAAGCTCTCATCAGCTGGGAGGGCACGGAATGCATACACAGCCACAGACCCAATACTACCTAACAACCAAAAAGCTTGAAGAGTGCGCTTAATCTCAGTCACATAGATATGGATCAAGAACAACGATAGCCCCAATCCACCCGCTCCAAGGGCATAAAACAAATCAAGATTTTGCCTAATTATTTGGTTAAACAAAGAATTGTCGCCAGGCACAAAAGCAGCTGATGCCGCAATAACAAATGATGCAGCAGCTGTCACCAACCCTGATCTGTACAACACCACCTGCCATAACCAAAACAAGCATTGACTGTAAATTCCCAGACCCAAACCTTCAAAAATGACGCCGCATTCCGACATTTTAGGCTCTAAAATCAAAAACAGAAAATTGGACAAATTATGAAAAGACAATCCAAAATTTAAGTGTACTTTACCTTACAGTTGAAAGCAGCAGAAGAAATTACCAATATGAGAACCAACATATACTCAAAATTCCCAAACACAAGCCCACAAAAACGAAACAATTGCACATTTCATAAAACTGAACATATAATTAGAGACCAGCACAATCATTGAACATTAATTAGAGAAATGCACAGACATTCCAACATTTCAAAAGGGGCACAAAAACATATAATTAACTATATTTCCTGATAATCCATGTAATAAACAAGCAAAAGTGAAATTCAAAGCAAACACCTCTCGGACGTCGGTGGTATCAACGGTCCAAGGTCCGTAAACTCCTTTATAAACCGTCCGATCAAAAGAATCACCCACAGCCCTGCAGTGAACCAATCGAGTTCGAGGCAAAACAGCAGAGGATACTGACTGCGAAAACGGTCGATTGAATTGAAGCTTGGCGGTGGCGGCTGAGAAATCAGTCCGTGGACGGAGCGCGGTGGCGCAAGTAGGAGGAGCCGCCGTCGTCAGCAGCGCTGTAGAAAGCAGTCGTGAGGCCATGTCGGAGCAGTTCACTTCGGCTTACTGGTTTTCTCTCTCTTGTCAATTTATTTAATTTTTGCTTCTTAACTTTCTCTGTAATTGTTTCCGAAAATGAAGAATTTGAGTGGTTGTGATAGGGCCGTTCGATGATACCGTATCTGAAAATCTAATGGATAATAGATTTTTCCTTCCAAAAGTAAAAATGAAGGGGATAAAATCTTTAAGCTTAAATTTTTTAACAACAACTTGAGGTAGAAAAACTTTTAACAACTTAAAATTCCTAATCAGGTACTGACAAAATGAGATATTTGATGTTAGGGATATTCTGACATGAATATACTAAATTTAAAGTATTTATCATTTTTATTTTTATTTACTTTATTTTATTTTAATAAATAATAGAAACATATCTATTTACTATCTTAAATAAGTATATATATACGATTAATTTTTCTAGATGGTAATTTTACAATATAATAAAAAACAAGTCAATGTTTATTATTATTTGTTGTCATTTATTATAATTCAAATAAAGTCAAGTGATCAAAATCAAAAGTACATTATAATTAAATAAAGTTACGTTAAGTTTAACGTATTTTTATTTAATTTTAACAGTACATCAAATTTAATTCTATCTAAATGGATTCTTTTTAGCATAAATAAGATTCATATTATTTTATGAATTTGTTTTTAGAATCAGTAGGATTCATGTTATATCATTGAAAAAACATTACATAATAAAATAGGACGAAACAATACATAAATATAATATAAATGAAACGAGCGAGGGTATTGATAGGCCAAGACCCATCTCCGAATCTGATGACAAACGGTTTGCCTCTCCGACTAGACTATCAAAGGGGTGGCTGAGCGGGCTCATAGACGTGACAATTTAATAAGAATTGCAAGTCATTTAACAATTTCCCTTCATTTTACATTTCAATTTCCGAGCATTAATTTTTTTTTCGTTCAAACACCACTTTAAAACCTGAAAGTAAGGCCCCATATAGCTTCTTTGCTCCATCCAAGCATTCAGGGAATAGGAAGCAGATACCTTATCTGAAGAAAAACTAATACACGATGATATTGTACATATTATGTGCATTCTGTAGTTGGGCGATGAATTGTAGCAAACATCTATAATATATGACATGAATGTCACAAGTCAAGTAAGACATATTGGTTTCTGCAAACCTTATTTATTAGTATATACGAACATTATGATTCACATAATATCGAGTGCTCGACATAATTAGGACTTGTACGTGCGTCGCCTCGTCTCTGATTCTGGAGTCGGCTGTTGAATGAAGATTTTGGTCGGATCGTTTGGATCAACGTACCTGCAAAACAAATATGTGCATTGATAGTCAGACCAAACTACAAAGACATGAATTGCTCTCCAATGATCACACAGCAAGGTATACTTATATCAATCAGTCAACTATCTTGAGTATGTACTATTCTTAACCGACTACTCATAAGATCAATTTTGGGGTGTGAAATGATAAAAATATCCTCATGTAAAAAGTAGAAAAAAAAAGTGTTTTGTCATTTTACACCCAAAACTTAAGGACTTATGTACAGAAAGTTATTTCATATCTTTCTTGAGTTATGAAAGCACGCGATATCCTAAAACCATTCCATAGAGTTCAACCTGTACCAGGCTTTAACTTAAGCTACCCCCATTTTAGAATGGGATCTAAACCTATTACTTCTATTACCATGATTGTTCAGTGATGGATTTTTGAGAAAGGAATTGCGGATCAATAATCACTTACGCGCGTTTCATCATGTCGTCAATTGGAGTTTGTGCAGCCTGCAAAGGATCCCCTTGAAACTCTGTCTCTGTCTGTCTGGTGAACTGTTGATTGTAATATCTCACAGATTTAATCAAGTTGAGAAACAGTGGAACAAATGTCCCACAACCTCCGTCTTTGAATAAGATTTTGAAAGAGTGACTGGAGTAAAGAGCGCTGTTTTGGTTCTCAGGGACCACCTGAATTCGCCACATTGTATGATTAGAATACCCGAATTTGGAAAACTAACCAACATTTGAATACCACTAGATGTGTTGAACTTACAGGATCCACATGCCCAGAAATATTGTTGCAGTGGAATACTGGTTGGCTGAATTTTTCACCATGCACATACAGCTGCAAAACGTAGGAACTCACCAGTCAATGAAGAGAAACAAACAAATGCATAGTAATCATGTCGCTCATCAACCACTTTACTGTTTATAGTAAAATTTCAAGTATTATATGTCCCACCCTGATATCAAAGCATCTCCAATGGTCTGAGCGATTAGCCTGGGTAGATAGTGATTTTACCCGGTTATTCGCCCAGCCTCCCACAGTGCTATTAGCCAGGCTGAGGTAATAGGGGTTATAACTGCCACATGTCATGTGACAAATGACCACAACCCTTTCTCCCTCTTTCACCTACATGTATGGACGATTTTTCGCCCAGCCCAATCCCGAAACCCCTTTTTTAGGCAATTCCGTTTCACCCTTGTGATTCACCCACCATTGAAGGTGCTCGCATAAGACATTCTCTTATTTGCAACATGACAAAATAAAACGAAGAAAAGGGAACCAAAAAATGTGTTCTATTAACTTCTGACTTACTCCAAACAAATCTCAATCTATATAGTCTAACAGAAAAATATATCACCACGACACAAGGTTATAGATACAACTAAATCACCCAACAATGGTTGGGTGAGTAGAAATCTGAAAGAGAAATTATTTGAGAACATATTCAGTATTGAATGCTTCCACAATTCCAATGCAATTTCCAGAAACAGGACACTTCAATGGAGACCAAAGGAAGCAAAAGAGCAAGTAAAGACGACACATACCAGGGGCATATCAAATGCAATGAAGTGTCCAATGGGCTTAGCCGCAACAAATACCATCCTGATGTTCGATAGATATATTGTGCCCTTGGCTTTAATACGACCTCCTTGAATCCTGTTAAGCAAACAAAGATGAATCAAGCAAGTAGGTTTATTGGAAATTATTGTTACATACATGACAGACCATAATTATGAATTGCCTTATCCAGGTTTTAGCGCGTTATCACAAAGCTACAATAAGCTACCAGCGACGGGACTCAACTTACCATAAGGGAATCTAGCTACAATCAGATAGAAGTCATTGCAGCATTCATTACAAAACCGAATGACTCAAATCACATGAACAAGGCATAAAAAACGAGCAATCTGTGATATAATTGTGCAATAAGAGAGGTCCAATTCAAAAACCACAACTCCAATTAGACCCAAACAAACCACATTAGTAGCAGCAGATCAAAATCTTGTAGCATTCATTACATAAAATGTTCATACAGATTCATCACAACCAAAACTCTACCCAACCAGACCTCAACACAATCGGAACCGACTACTTCCTTTGAGCCCTAGATTAATCTAAGATATCAAAATTCACCGCATCACGCGATCGATCCCAAGGAAAAACAAGGCAACGAAACTGGAAAATGGTTAGCATGCGACCATCAACACCATCACAAAGCACGAATCAACTTGGAAAACGAAGCAGAAAATGATGAAAGGTAGGAACGAACCCAGAAATCTTATCGATCTCGAAATCGACGCCATCTCTGATCAACACGAACATCTCGTTCACGAAAGCAACAGGCATGCCATTGGGGTAAAGCTGAGGGTTCAGAGCCATTTCTCCCTCTCTTTGTGTTCCCCTTTCTTCTTCGCTGCTTCCGATCGATCGATGAAACGAATCCTCGGAAGAGTTTACGATTTATTCAGAGTTCAGTTTATATCAGAAATCGATTGTGCTCGAGATAGGCGGAAAGGCGTTGTTTCTTCTTCTACTACCTTCTGGATTTGGATTCTCCAGCAACTTATTCATTTTTGGGCTTTTGCCCAAAATAAGCTCCTGCCACGTGTCCTTTTTAAACTAACCGTTTTACATTCTCATTGTTTCGTTACTTTCGTATTTTCGTTTCGCGCCTCTCGGTTTGGCTCCACACCCTTGTACATGATTTTATTTGGGATAACTCCGGAGCTTAACTATGGTATTATAAATGTGTTTGAGTTTTCGTTCCACTTTCTTAATTACGACAATTCAAAATTTTATGGAACCCGCATAAAAAGTGATGGTTAACGTCATTTCATATCCTTTACCTCTATCTCTTTGCACGTCTTAACTGCGATCGATTTTTTTGCATAAACTACCAAAATTTATGCACTCACAGGTGATCTTTAGATTTGGGATACTCAAACAAACGCATTCGTGAAGTCGGACAGATTTCGTCACCTTTACGTTAGGTTTTATAAATTTTTGAAAGGTCACAATAAGGAAGTGGAACAAAAATTCAAGCACAATTAGAACACAACAATGAGGTATAATACAAGATTAGGTTTCGGGATTGTCCCATTTTACTTTCGCTCAGATTGATTTTTAACGTGATATCAAATTTTAATCCAGATCATATAATATGAATCGCATCAGCACTTCATAAACATCTTGAATCAAATATTTATTCATAAGGAAGCTATGCAAAGTCACGAATATATAAATGACGAGAATTGACAGTTGAAAATTACCCAGAAATCAAGAGCTTATCTAGTTGCCGATGTAATTTTTGCCAAGACTTTTCAACCACTAACTTCTAAACAAGACCCCGATTATAATCATAGACAAGAGCAAGATACATGATCTGCAAAATAGTGGCATCGTCTATAGATTTACAAGTTCAGAAGCAGCTACTGCAATCCAAAGTTGCCATTCCATGGTGGGCATTCCCATTTGCAAAAGAAAGTGAGAGAAATGCCTGTCCACACCATATGATCATGAGTTAGTAAAATTTATCGAAGGTTATAGCACAAAAGTGATATTAAAGTACACGAGAAACACCCCTTTTAGGTTTATCACAGTTGCTCGGAGTATGAAACTAACCTGCAACCAAAAGAGCCTCTTGAGCACATGAAACAGACGGACATGTTGCTTAGAGAATGTGAAGCTGGGGTGTTTTGTCAACTCGATGTATCACATGCAACAGGGTGATGTAGATCGATAATGACTAGCCTTCTCATCAGCCACACATAACGAGAAGTGTGAAGCTGATCTAGCTCTGTTTGAAGCATCTTCGGTGGACAAATGCACTTTCACGAAACAAGGAAAACACCGGCCTGAAAACAAAGTAAAGAACTGAGATATCCCGCGGTAGATTAGATCTTCTTGTATGATTTATGTTCATTTGAAAGGCAATAGAGGCAGTTCCTTACATCTCTCACGATAAATCTGTCACAAAAATTCAGTGATGGCAATGACCATTGTGACAAGTAGATCATATGGTTTTCATGTTTGCTAGTGGCATGATAATTATCTGCAAAGTAATGAACCAGTAACACCCATTATTATCTTAGCAGAACGAGGGAATTCCTAATACAATTGAGAACAAAACGATCATTCACGACCTGTAGCTCGTAACAGTATCCTGTGTGTAACAAAAGACTGCAACAACCAAAAGAACTAATTAAGGGTATGGAGATAAATGTGTAAACATGACAGCTAATTTCAAGGTAATGAAAGTAGTGGACTAAAATATCGGGATTACCATTGATATTTATCACTTCTACCCTACAGCTGTCCATGCTGAATCCCATTCACAAGCACAAGTGATTGTTCACGACTTCACATCAATAAATTGCAATTCCGTAAGCAACATGCTAGGATGGGGTCCCATTATTCTTCTTGTTTCCCTTTTGTTACTCCCTCCATTTCAAAATAAATGTTCACATCCTCTAAAAAATGTCCTAAAACAAGTGTCCACTATCCTTTTTATAGGTTAGTTATGCATGAAGGTCATTAACATCCCGAAGATAAGTTAACCCCCTTTAGTTTGTTAAAGAGCAGAGGGGTATATGAGAGAAAGTCCATCACTATGTAATGTATCAATTTTTACATGAATGAGAAAGTTGTCATATATTTTTGGAACAGAGGGATTATTTTCTTTCCTGGAAAAGAAGTTCAAGCCTATTACCTTTGGCTATAGCAGTGAAATAGTAATGAAATCACAATTTATCGGTTACTTGCATTTAAAATGCCTCTTTGGGCTGGCTAAGACAGCAGAACAGTACTCATACGTGATAGTTTTCTTTGGGGTGACAGCCGGTTTCTAACATAATCATGAAGTTCGTACATTAAGTTCAATGTAGATAAGGTACAATAAATGCTGTTCAAGATGTAGCTTGTTGATGTATACCCTCGTTATAGACACTTTAACAAGTAATCATGCAAGATGCAACAGTACCTGCCAGACAGAAGGCATATATTCTCGACATGGAAGTAGCTCCTCTTGTGTAGAAAATCTATCTCCTAAGATGGTAGACTTCGTAGTTATAACAAGCATGTGATGCACCACCAGAAGCCTTTTGATCTCTTCAACGACAGTTTCTAACACTGTTTGCAGTGAAATTGTCTTCCTACATATCAAATTAGTTTAAATCTAATCAGAATCATCACATGAACAAACTTGTATGTTACTTATAACTCCCTCTCTCACAATAAGTGTTCTACTTGACTTTTCGTAAAAAAAAATAAGGTTGGTGGAGTTGGTCTTGAGCTTCCACCACATGCCTTCACATCCTCCTATGGTCTTATGCGCTCACCAATTATGTCCATAACGAACTCATATGAATTAAATTATAGATAACTCATTTATAACTAGCTTCCTAAACAAGAAGGTGAATACTTATTTTGGGACATCTAATTTAGATAAGTATGACAGCCGGAGGGAATACATTTTACATCTCCCCAAACACATTCCATAATGGTTATTGGCTTGGCTAGAAGCCATCAATTCACATGTCACTACAGTCAGTCCGTAAGAAACTTTCCCCCCTACATGCTTACATTACATATACTGACATATATCATCAGCTTATATATTTGGATGGCTATGTTATGTGAACCAAAACAAGCTGTCACTCTCACATCTTTGAAATGATCTCCAGTAGAATCATAAAAGGTTGCACATCACTCAGGATGACAAAAATAAGTATGTCAGAGAAAGATAGATAGCACTTAATTCTTATTCCTGATAATGTACAGCACAATACCTGTTACTACCAGCCACGGGAAAGGACGTTGAAGCACGATCTACCCAGTGAAAAGCTCCAATGCTGATCAAAAGAATTGCATAATCCAGGAAATTAATACATAGACAATTATTTGGAGCATTCAACAATTCTGGTAAATCATTTGAATGAACTCAAAAGACACAAATGATATGCTACAATTACATAAGATATTTGTATATCCAACGAGCATAAAATCTGCAAAATGATGCTAAGTAGATCAGAATAGTAAGGCAAACCTGTCAATCATGAGGAAATGAGCTTTAACTCCATGTTCTTCTCTTTCCTTCTGAAGCCTATAATGCAATGTCTGTAATCCAACAAAAATAAAGTTTCTTCCTAAAAATCCAAACCAAACTCCCATGGAATCAACTGAAAGCCCTAAAATCACAACACAGCCGAGTTCAAAATTAAAAACTCCTCACCTTGAGAGTCGCCAGAAAATCGAAACTGTCATAGCACCGAGTGTACAAGAACCGTCTCATGCACGCAGCGAAGAGCTCGCCGTCTTCACGATGAGCTACTGCAATCCGGTGCTGAAGCATTTTCGAGAGGCGCGAAACGTCGAAGCGACAATCCAAATCGACGAACACGGCTACACGCTCCAAGCCTCCATAGTGCACTCCCTTCCAATCTCTGGGGAGAATACATTCCACAACAGCTTGCATCAGGATGTGAGTTTTGGCGGAAGGAGAAGGACCGACTAGCTCGACGACATTGCCGACGCGGAGAGGAACCCTGTGAAGAGGAGGGAGAAGCAAGAAGGGACGCTCCGTCAGAACCCTAGCTAACATCTCTTTGGCGCTCTCGTCTCCGCCGATCCACCCTCTGGCCGCCATGGCTAGACCTCCACTGCCACTCGACACCATTAGAATTTTCACACAGCAATTGAAAATTGAAGATTTGAGTTTTGAACTGTATATTAATGGCGTGGCAATTCTGTAATTTTTACAAGCTTACTTGTTTGGGCTTATATTAATTGCAAAAATTATCCTTAATATTCTGTTTTATAATTTGTGTCTATAAATAAAAAACCCCAACAATTTGTAGTCTAGCACTTTCCTTAATTTACACCGTCAATGAAAAGTCATATTTTCGTTCAAAAAATGCAACGTGTCATGCACATGTTACCTAAAATTTAAAAAATACCACATTTACCCTTGCAATAAAGCAGAGTTTTGTAGAAAAATATCTTTAAAATATTATATGTTTGTAGCATATATTTCTTGGGTATTATATGTTTACAGAAAATGCTCTTCATTATGATATTTTAGCAATTTATTTTTATTAAAAAAGATAGTACAATTTAAAAGTTATATGGATTCCGAGAAGGAAACCACAAACCAACAAGAGAATATAAAAAGGGATTTATAAAGCCCAAAACAATAGAAAAACTAAAAAACAACGGCACGGCTCAAAATGGTGAGACACTTAGATAGATAAACAAATTTTAAAAACTTTATATTCAAACACAAATTACAAAAACTGAATACTTAAAAGGGTTATGTGCAATCATCCCTACTTGATATAGTAGGTCGAAAATTACACAATATATAGAATCAAATAAAAATAATCTCAGAAACATCAAACTATATTATTTTTTATAAAATAAAAACATAATATTTTGCAACTCACTTTTTTTAAGATTAAGAAAATATCTCGTTTCAAAAAGATTAAAAAAATAACATAAGATTAATGAATTCATAGTTAATCGAAAATGTCAGAAACATTTACACATCTCGGGGTCTCTCTCCTCTTTGGCTTGGTTCAAGCTCTTCTTCTCGCCAAATCCCCCAGAAACCTTCCAATTTCCCTCTAAAATATAATGACCACACGATCGAATCAGCTACTGCACTCTCTTGTTCATTCTCCACTGCTCTCCAAATTCAATTTCACGCACACGGAGACATTTCTCTGATCTGCCTATGATCATCATCACCAAACCCTAACACCGATCCTCAATCAGACCTCTCCGGTTTTGGTTTTCAGAATGATTAATGGTCATCATCACGATTCAGCAGCAGACTTCCCCTGCGGCGGCGTCGACGCACGCCCCTCACACCGGTCACACCGCCCCCACACC
>JAYMSV010000423.1:0-17190 GCA_036897745.1 Erodium moschatum
AAATTTAGTGACCTATAACACCCTTATTGATGGCCTTTGCAAGAGCATGAATTTGAAGCGGGCTATGGATCTTATGGATCAGATGATGAAGGACGGATTAAAGCCTAACAAGTACACATTTAACTCCTTGCTCACTCATTTTTGTGGGACAGGGAACATGAAGAAAGCAGCGGATATAGTAAAAGTCATGGCTTCAAATGGGTGCGAACCAGACATTGTGACATGTAACACCTTAATTCGGGGGCTGTGTAAGGCTAGTAGAGTTGAATTCGAGTTTGCAATTAAGATCCTTAGAAGTCTTGAGGTGAAAGGAATGATGATGGTGGAGAGCTTGATCCTTGTTCTTGGTTTGGAGTAGAGTGCTCATATGGGAAAGTTGTGGTCTTGTGAGTAGCTCCTCTTTTGTTGCTTAATTAGTTGGTTTTGATCTCTTTGCTTGCATAGAAGCTTTTGTTTTTGATGTTTATGGGGCTTTAAGGTATCTTAGGTTTGGGTTCTCACTATGTTTGAGTTAAGGAACTCAAGCCAAAACAATTGGTTTTGATTGAAATAGAATTATGAGTTTGAGAATTGCAATTTGCAGTTCAGTGTATTTGCAAACAATCTACAGGCTTTGATTTCAATTCATTACCATGCACTTTGATCAATTATGTTTTTGTTTCAAGGGATGATTGCAATAAAATACCTTGAGGCATTCACTTTTTGCAAGTTGTAGCCCTCTTCTTTGATGATTGCAAAACAAGTGTCCTAGACTTGCCTTTTTGTTACAATTTGTGTAATTTGATTTAAAATGATGACTTTACCCTTTCAAAAACATTAAGTAAAAAACAAAAAATCCAAAATTTTCATTTCTCTTAATTTTCCTCCTCTTATTACGTCCAAGAGGAAGAAAAGTAACAGAGGTGAAATTTTTATTTTTTTTTGTTTTTCACTTATTATTTTTAAAAATTTAAGGGTAAAGTTGTCATTTTGAAACAAATTTACACAAACTGTAAAAAAATGACAAATTCAGGGCACTTTTTTTTTTGCAATTATGAATGAAGAGGGCTACAATTTGCAAAAAGTGAATACCTCAGTATATTTTTATTTTGCAATTATCCGTTGTTTCAGTTTACCCAATTTGAGGTTTGATAACGAAAAAATCCCTTATATATATAAGATTAATTAAAATTTATATTAAAAAAGCATTTTTTAATTAAAAAACGAACACAAGAGTCTTCTTAATTTAAAATTTCTATTTCTTAAATGAAGGTCATTTTTGTCATTCAAGTTTGGTTCCTGACTAAAGAAAACAAAAGCTCCATCCCCTCTCTTTTCCTGTTCTATTCCCTATGTTAAAACATGTTTCGTTAGATTTGTAACTATATCTCATTACATATATCAAGTGTGTGTTTGAAACTTGTTCATCCTATGCCCTTTCAGGAACTTGAAAGATCTCTGTCTTGAAGGCACTTTAGCCCCTGATCTTGGGAACCTAGTTCACATAAAATCCATGTAAGTCATCGTTATTATATCTGTTGCTTTTGATTTCTTGCTCCTTTTCTTACGTCTATTTTTCTCGCTGCATCAGTGTTTTGCGCAACAATTTTTTTACCGGAAACATTCCTGAGGAGATCGGAGGGCTGGAGGAGCTGGAGGTGTTGGATTTGGGATACAATAATTTCAGTGGAGAATTACCTTCTAAGCTCGGGAATAACTTTTTACTGTCGGTTCTGTAAGTTACTACTTTTTTTTCAGCAAGCTCGTCTTGGTTTTGTGTTCTCACACAAATTTGGTTGTGTACCGTTGCAGTTTACTGGACAACAATGAGCTTCTTGCTAGCTGGTCTCCGGAAGTCCATGAATTTACGAGGCGGTCTGAAGATCAAGTTGATGAGAACCTGCTGTCTGGTGGCGTGAAAAGATTATCTTGCAACATAGGGCTTATGGCATGGTATGTTATGCAAAATGTGAATTGATTTGTTCGAAAAAACTCTGCATACAATTAATTGGCGGAAATCTCGCTCAGTTACCCCCAAGTATGCACCATTTCCCACTAACTAACCCTAAGTTTGACAACCCCCATAAGTTTTTCTAGTCTCTGTTTATCCCAATTCTATCAACTCTTGGGGTGTGGAATAACAAAAACACCCTCACGAAAAGGACATTTTCGTAATTTCATGAGGTATTTTCATAACAACCTAAATTTGATGGAATTGTGATAAATGGAGACTAAAAAAAAACTCAAGGGTAGTTGATTGAGAAAGGTACGTACTTAGTATACCCCCATAAGTTTTTTTAGTCTCCGTTCACCCCAATTCTGTCAACTTTTTGGGTGTGGAATGACGAAAATACCCTAATGGAAAAGGGTACTTTCGTAATTTCACGCCCAAAATTTGACGGAATTGGGGTAAACGGAGACTAAAAAACTTAGGGCTGTTTGTTTGAGAAAGGGACATATAAGTGTAGCTGCTTAGTGAGATTATCCCAATTACTTATTCAGACCCTTTCTTAAATTTCCATATTCATGTTATAATGACGTGTATACCCATTTTTCTGTTGGCTTCACAGTTGCCTCTAAATTTGTTTGTATAGGAAAGCTAAAGATGCTATCTATCGGCGCCTGCTGGTTGGCAGTCCGCGTCCAATTACATTTTCATCAATTAGATCACCACCACACACTATTTCATCACCATCACCATCACAATCACCGTCACCCTCGCCATCACCAGCACCAGCACCATCTCAAGTGTCTTCACCCCATCCTTCCCCGGTGATTGAAGATCCAACTCCCTCTACCCGAAGTGCTCCCAAGAAAAGCGAAAATCGACCTTTTATATCAGCTGCGATCATTGTGTTTCCAGTGATTGGTGTAGTTTCATTACTCGGCATATTATTCTATAGAACCAGTGAGGTCTCCACAGTCAAACCTTGGGCCACAGGACTCAGTGGCCAGCTCCAGAAAGCCTTTGTGACGGGTATTTTCACTTTCTTTAACACATGATAATATTCGTGTACATGTTTGTGTATTTATACGAGTTTTGGACTTCTCCTTCCAGGTGTACCGAATCTCAAAAGATCCGAGCTCGAAACAGCTTGTGAAGATTTCAGCAATGTGATTGGTTCTTCATCAATTGGTGCAGTTTACAAAGGTACATTGTCTAGTGGAGTTGAAATAGCCGTGACGTCAATTCAGGTGAAGTCTCTGAGGGATTGGTCAGTGAACTTAGAAACACAGTTCAGGAGAAAGGTATTGTTCGATCCGATCCCGCTTCAGTTTTTATCGGGTTTTGGCTGTGGCTGTTTCGTTAACTGCATCTTTTTTGTCCGTGTTTTCAGATCGAGATGTTGTCGCGGTTGAATCATAAGAATTTTGTCAACCTTATTGGCTACTGTGAGGAAGATAATCCTTTCACGAGGATTATGGTTTTTGAGTATGCTCCCAATGGAACACTCTTTGAACATATACACAGTAAGTATCTGCTGTCCTAGTGTGTAGTTTGAATTTCTAGGGTTAATTGATCGTAACTACCTTTTTGAATTGCACGTAACGACTTTTATGAATTGCACACAAACACATGATCATATAGTTACATTTTCCACACATGACTACTCGTATGGTTTTTTTACATATCACATGACTACCTTTATGGATTATTACATATCACATGATTACCCTTATGAATTTTCACGTGTCACCATCATACAAACTTGATGAAAACCATAAAAAAAAAATCATCCTTCTCCGTCACGTGAGTTCAAAATTTTATAACATCCCAAAATGACTCATTTCAATCTTCAATCTTCCAATTTCAATATGATTCCGTGGATAATTTGAGAACATAATCAAATTGAAAGGGGAAGAGTAAAGCGTAAGAGTGAGTAGTTTTCGGGTATATTTAAATTCACACCCACGTGCAAGTCATGTGACGAAAAAACGGTTTCTTATAGCTTCTGTCCATTTCGTGCAATGTTGACACGTAAAAATTCATACGGGTAGTCATGCATCGTGAATGAATTCATAAAGGTAGTGATGTGCAATCTACCCAAGCTGTTATCCGTCTCGATTTATTCATGTCCCTCCACATGACAACACATTGTTCTCGATCTATAGTGTTATACGAGTTTTCTAATTCCAATTTTTCTCATACAGTCAAGGAGTCGGAGCACTTGGACTGGGGAACGAGGCTGAGAATCGCAATGGGAATGGCGTATTGCCTCGAGTACATGCACCAATTAACACCATCCATCCCCCACAAGAACCTCAACTCTTCAGCCATCAGCCTAACAGAGGACTATGCAGCCAAGATCTCAGAATTCAACTTCTGGAACCAAATAGCAGCATCGGATATAGGATATGCAGGGATGGATCTCTGTTCAACGTCGGGCGGTGAAGAGAGCAATGTCTACAGCTTCGGCGTGATACTATACGAAATGATCACAGGTCAGCTTCCTTACTCAGCTGAGAGCAGCTCGATCGATGACTGGGCGTCACATTATCTGAAAATGGATCAGCCCCTTAAAGAGAAGGTGGATCCTAGTCTGGCATCGTTCGATGAAGAGCAGCTCGGTGGAATCGATGATGTCATAAAGTCTTGTGTGCACCCTGACCCGAGGAAGAGACCGGCGATGAATGAGGTCAGTGCGAGGTTGAGGGAGATCACTAGAATAACTAGCGATGGAGCGGCTCCGAGGGTTTCTCCTCTCTGGTGGGCAGAGCTGGAGATTGCTTCAGTTGATGCAGAGTAAAGTGAAGAAGGTTTTGTGTTTGAGCTCAGAACAGTTTGGTTTTGTTGTACATTGAAGAAGGTTTTGTTGGGTAGTTATATGTTTTTGTATATATCTTAGTGAGTTGGGTTTGAACGAGTCGAATTGAGTCCGAATTTATCGGGACTCGAGCGAGTTTATATAGTTATGTTCGAGTTTGACTCGATTGTAAATCATCGAGCTCGAATTCTGCTCGACTTGGTTTGATTAGTTTTCCCTGTGCATATCCAATAAAAGTATAAAAAAAGTTAATAGTATAACTGGAATATGTAATTAGTTAGAGCGATAATTGCAAAAACGTACCTTAAGGTATTCATTTTTTGCAACTTATAACTCGCTTTGATAATTACAAAAAAAGTGTCATGAATCCGTTTCTTGCATTTTGTATAAATTTGTTCCAAAAAGGTGATTTTATACCTTTAAAATTTTATGAAAAATTCATATCCTTTAAACTTCTTACTCAAAACAAAAATAATTAAAAGACGGGAAATTTTAGATTTTTTTTAATTTATTTCTTAAATTAAAAGTTTAAGAGCAAAATCGAGATTTTAATACGAAGCGAATAAAAAATACAAGTTCAAGACAGTATTTGACGTTATCAAAGAAGAAGACATTCATTTTGGTTCTTGAATTAAATGATAAACTGATCGACTCACGAGAAACGAACTTCACCTTGAGATGAACCGTGGATTTAAGATCAAATTATGGTATACAGTGGAAATCAATTATTGTTTCTAGGATTGAAATTAAAATTCTTGATCGCAAAAATCTATACGTTGACCATTTATGTTTTGGTGGAAATCAATAATTGTTAATATAAGGAGAGAGCGGTCTTCTAATATAAAAATGGTGTTAATATAAAAGTTCAAAACGATTGTGGCCTTCACGTATACATGCTGCAGCATAGTAGCTCCCACGTTATGAGAAAATACAAATTAAAATTTTCCCGAGAAACAAACAGCTATATAAACCCCCCAAAATTTCCATATTTCCTCATCCTACAAACCCATTCTTCTCAAAGCATCTGAATCAACCCATCTCCAAAAAAAATGGCTAGCAACAGTCTCATGCTCCTCTCATCACTTCTTCTTCTCCTTCCTCTGGCCTTCCCTTCCACAGCTGCTCATGCAGTAGAGAAGAAAACCGATGTCATAGTCGAAGGCAAGATCTACTGCCAAGCCTGTGAGAGCTTCGGGACATGGTCCTTGACCGGTGCAGAGCCCATTGCTTCAGCTAAAGTCAGTGTCATCTGCAAAGACCACAGAAACAGAGTCAGCTTCTACAAAGTGTATGAAGCCGATAAAAATGGCTACTTCTATGCACAGCTTGATGGGTTCCGTATGACCGATCCATTACTGGACCATCCTCTACAGTCATGTAAAGTTAAGCTTGTTGAGTCCCCTATTGAGAACTGTAGCCTCCTCTCCAATGTCAACTATGGACTCAACGGCTCGCCTCTGCGCTATGAGAGCAAGAGGCTTTATGGGGAAAACTATGAAGCTGTGATCTATGCTTCAGGTCCTTTGGCTTTCCGTCCTAATCACTGCCCTTCTACACATTACTAGGACTTGGACCTGTCCTTAACTCTGGATTAACCTCATTTTGCTTCCTATATTGATGTTGCCGTGTTCTTTCTTTTTCCTGTTACGAGTTTATTTCACTATTCTAGCATGATTGTTGTGGGGATAATTGCAAAGTGTCTGTACTATTCTTTTTTTTTTGTTGCAAATCATAGTTTTCTTCCTTTGATGGTGGCAAAGAAGTGTCTTGAACTTGTACCTCTGTTGCATTTTGTTTCAAAACGACGATTTTACCCTTGTAATTTTAAATTTAGAAAACAAAAAGAAGAAAATAAAAAATCCTGGATTTCCACGTGGGTTCGACTAGTCAATTGACTATTTGGGGTTTTTGTAAACTTATTGAAATTATCGATGAATAACAATCGAATCGAAATAATTTGTTTGGCTTAATGAAAAAATACGATTATGGTAGTAAAGTTTGATAATGATAATCGATAAAGAGGAGATTTTTTCTTCTTTTTTTCAATTTAAAATTTCAAGGGCAAAATTATCACTTCGAAACAAATTGATACATAGTGTAACAAAAATACAAGTTCAATGCACTTTTTTGCAAATAAACCAAAACACAGATGGTAAAAGTGCAAAAGATGCTTGAAGAAATGCATGACATATATTTCAACATGAATGTTTCAAAAACAGATGCTAACTCTGGAACACAATTGAACTGAAATCGAATTCAACAACAAATCCAAAATTTGTGTACCAGAAATAGCACTCACATTGTTAGGCTTCTAAAAATCCAGTGGCATCCCGAACAGCTTGTTTATGTCATCCATGGCCTCCTTTGTAAATACAGTCGGCTCAAACAAATCGTTTTCTCTAGATTTATTTGGCATCTTTGGCATTGGCTTGCTTGGTTGAGGTTCCAAGTCATCGTCTGCAAGAATCGAAAACCCACCAAAATCTCCTTTACTAGGGGGCGGTGCTGTATCCTGCTTCCTCGATCTCTTGGATCTTACAAAATCTATCGGCTTCCCAAACATATTGTTTATGTCATCCATAGCTTCCTTCAGGTTAACTGTGGGTTCCACCAACCCATGATGGCAAACATTCTCTACCTCCGGTTCATCTGCAATGGCAGATCCGACAAACCTACGAACAACCGTATCCTCTCTTCTAAGTTTAGGTCTTGAACTCTCAACATCTTGATCATCAGAGCTTTCAGGTGAATCATCCCTAGGGCATGGAAACACAAAAGCATCTTGAACCTCGTTCTGTCCTATATTATCATTCTCATCACTATCTTCTTCCCCATCGATAAAGATTTGGAATGGTTCTTGGCGAGGTTGAAACCCTTTATTTTCTTTCTCACCAGTCGACTTGAGTCCCTTATCCAAGTCTTCATCAATGAAGACCTCGAACCCATTGTTCAAACCATCACAATTCTCTTTAGGCTGGTTTCTGTTTGATCTCCTACCAACCGGGGCTGTCTCTATAGGCTCTCGAAACATGCTGTTAATGGCATCCATTGCCTCTTTCATGTTTATTGTTGGATCCACAAGTCCATGATGGCAAGCGTCTTCTGCTTCGGATTTCCCTACAACTGCGGTGTCCACAAACTTAGCCATAACTGTATCATCACTACACATAGGTTGCTTAGATGTGCTTCTATGTCCAGTTTTTCTGATATGATCCACCTTCATGGACGATTCAGCATTACATGACTCTTTTGAAGGGTGGTTAGAGTCCATCAAGGGCTTTACACTCTGAAAGCACTCCGGTTCCTTCCTACCTTCAACTAAGCATATATCTTCATTGTTTACTTCACTTTTACTGGCATGGCGAGAGGTATTCTTAGAAGATAGTGGTATCTTTGCAGTCTTCCTTTCAGGGCACTACATGACATATGGTACACAATTAGCTAACTGAAAACTGCACAAGCAATAGGCAACGCAAAATACAAAGAAGCAACGGATATTACTACCTGAACCCTCTTATTCTTGTGCCTCTTTAAACGATGAAGGAACTGCTCATATGATCTCTGCAATTCACCTTCCGGCTCTGCAAGGCTGTTTTCAGAGTTGAAGAGAGTGAGTTCAATTCTAATTTGAAGTGTCCACAGAAGTATATCTTGTACCATTCTAGCATTATAACTGATTATATATAATTATGATTTCATTGAAGTGCAAATATGCCAAGAATTGATGATAATGTCTTTTGTCACCAAATTTCCACAACTATGGTACACACATAGTACATACAAGTAGATGAACAGGCAATGCACAAGTGAACACCGAGCTTAAAATATGAGGTTGAAAGCTTTCTAAAATACAAAACTCATTGCAACACAAAGGCACATCATTCAAGCACAACATACAAATGCATCATACATATCTTAATTACATTGAACAGTGATGTATTGGGTAATTACAACACAAGACACAAGATTTATGGAAGCAATACGAACTTAAAATGAAAGCTATCGTTAAATGGGGAAAAAAGGACTTACTTCTGCACTCCTAAATGGTACATCTTCTCAGCATCCTCGTATTTCTTGCTCTTCTCATAGTACAGAGCATAGGCCTGGTAAAAAAGGGCTTTCTTCAACCCGATTCTATTATTCTCCATGGTTCTCAAAAGTGTCAAAGGATCATCCACAAAATCCATCTAAACAATCCCAACAATGAAGACTGTCAAAACTTCTGTTGCCCGGAAACTACAAATGAATATTTTATATATGAAGCTGAATGATTGAACCTTAACTATCAGTCATCTAAATTTCCAATGAAAACAAAAATCTACCATAATCCACTAAACCCAGCCTAAACACTATATAATCTATTCCATATCTATTCCAATGTAATTCGAAATGTAATATTTCAGTTTTTCTCTCCTAATCATTATCTACGAGTCGATCACAACCTAACTATCACTCAGAATCAGAAAGACCCAGAATCAAAATCAACACTATAAAATAAAAAACTACCAAAATCCACTAAACCCAGCCTAAACACTATAAAATCTATTCAAATTCAATTCAAAATTGAACATTTCAGCTTTTCTCTCCTAATCATCATCTATGAGTCATCACAACCTAACAATAACTCAGAATCAGAAAGACCCAGAATCAAAATCAACAATACAAACGAGAAAAAAGCAAAAGGGTCAACGAATTACCAACTGTAACCAAACACGAACATATCGCAAATCGTTTCTGTAACGGCGATCGGACTGGAAAGCCTGCGCGCATTTCTGGAGGAACCGAGGTAGCTTCTCATTCAGAAGCTGAGCAGGAAGAGTGTCTCTAACCTTTCGAATCCCTCTAATCTCAACATTCAAATTTCAAATCAAAAACACAATAATGCCAACATCTGAACACAGAACACTGAAATCGAAGCGATCGATGTAGACTCTACTGAGTGAGAAAAGGTACCGGAGCCAAGGGAGGAGAGGGTCGTTGCCGGCGTAGGTCTTGATGTCGGAGATCAAGGAAGCGAAGAGGTCGCTTGAAGGTGCAGGCTTCGCCATTTTTGATGGAACCGAACCTGAAGGAGTGAGTGGAAGTGGAAGTGGAAGAGGAGTGATGAAATCGTAGGGTTGTATCCAAACAAGAGCCAGTGTTTTTTGAATTTTATTCTTTTTTTATTTATGGCGCTGCTATATGGTTTATGGGCCAACGGATGTGTAGGCTTATCCGGCCCATTGATCTTACATATGGGCTTAGGCTCGAATTGTGAAGAGCTACGATTTCTAGCCCAACAACATACAATTTCTTTTTATCAAATTATTTGGTACTTTTATTCCATAAATGTTAAATTCCAACATAATCTTATAAGAAAAATGTAGGTAAACACTTTTAATTTGTAAAAAGAAATTTCAGTTTAACATTTTTATAAACGAACTCGTAAATATTCGATTTGAAAACCGAATTCGAGTTTAAGAGTAGGTTTGTTTAGTAAACAAGTCGAATTCAAAAATATTTTTTTTCAGACTTACGAGTCAGATCATTTTAACATTCAATCGTTTAATTTTGTTTTAAATATAATCCACATTTTTTATATTTTAATTGATATTTACGGTGAACTTTAAACAAATTGAATTGAGTCGGACATAATTTGAGCTTAAATATTTATTTGCAAATAGAATTTGAGCTCGATTATTCTCACCTTTCAGATCAAAGTCAAGTGGATTAGTTCAAATCAAGTTAAGTGATGTCAGAATTGGAACCGGTCGACTCGTTCTTCCCCTAATAAGTCGATATCAGATACCTAGTTCATATCTTTCTTTCGTGTGTTCCCGAATTAAATAACGTGAAATCTTAGGTCGGAACTCAACCAAAAATATATAACATAAAATAATATTCTTTTCATCATATTTAACCGATGGTGTAATTTAATTTTAATTGTTTTTGTAAAGTGCTAAACTGAAAACACACATAAGTAAAAGATTAATTATTTGCAATCTTCACTTAATTTATTTAAGTGCAAAAAACGGAGGGTATAACTGCAATGCAAGAACATTGTGGTGCAAATCTACGAGAAAAGAAAAACAAAAGGAGTTAACTGCAAATATAGTAAATATGCGAGGAAGGCGCAGCAAAACAGTTTTCAGTGCCTCCGTCGACGAGAAAAACCCCTTCACCGCCCTCTCACTCTTCACTCTCCGCCTCCGATCTCCGATCGATCTCCGATGGGTTCCAGAATCTCTCTGGCAATGCCGCCACCGGCCGGCGACGGAACCAGTCCGAATCCCCACACCCCTCAACCCGCTTCTCGCGGCGGCGAAGAATCCAAAACCACCGGCGTCCAGGGCGTGGAAGAAGAGATAGACGAGGAAGACGACGAAGAAGAAGAAGAAGAGGACATCGGAGAAGGATCAGAGTCGCGTGACTCGCACACGGCCAAGCTGGATACCTTGTTCCGGCGGCTGGCGTCGGAGGTGGTGCTGCTCCGGGTCCACGATGTGTTGATCAGAGGCAACGCCAAAACCAAGGACTCAGTCATCGAAGCCGAAATGGAGGTGCTCAAGGACGTCACTAGCATGCAAGAGCTTCTCAAAGCAGCCGGCGTTGTCACTTCTCGCCTCCAGAGGCTTGGAGTTTTCGATTCCGTTAGCATTACGCTCGATTCCGGCCCGCCGGAGCTTCCGGGAACGGCCAATGTGATTGTTGAAGTTGCTGAGGCTAAAAATCCGCTCACCGGCAACATTGGTGTCTACACCAAGAACTCGGTACTCCTTCTCTCTTTATCTGTTGAACTTGCATATTGATCACATTGCATATGCTCTTCTGAATTGATTTTTGATATAGTTCAATTTGATGTGTTGTGCCTTTTATCAATAACCATGTTTGTTAGCTTAGACAGACCACTCAATGCTTGAATCTGGCTCCCATAGGAAAGCTTGGTGCTATGCGATGTCTGTACATTTAGTTAGTTGATCTTCCTACTTAAGGCCGAATAAATCATTGACAAATTTGGCCAGATATATCACTTTTAATCCCTGTTCCATTGGGGAAGTGCTGTATTGAGCGGTATGTACATCTAAATGGTATACAGTCATTCGCTTGGAAATCTTCCTGCTTTTTACAGGGCACAGTAGAACCCTTGGTACCCACAAATATGGTTTAGTCTGTAATAGGAAGCCTGGTCGGTGTCGTAGGTGCTGCGCCGCCATGTATCTATTTTGGGTCACACGTCACTCGGGGATTTCAAACTCGAGCTTAGAGAGCAACCATCACGCTGGTCGACCTTGGGTCTCCCAAGGGTGGTCGGTACAAAACCTGGATGCTAGTTATCTTGTTTTTTTATCTTTTTCTAAATGGTTAGCCAGAGAATCCCGTTCTTGGCCTGTTCGTTCATGATCGGGGGCTCTGCTTCCTGATGCACTTAGGTGTATTCTGGTTTCTGATCTATAAAAGTCTATCTTTTCCCTATAAGAAATGGTATAAAGTCTGCACACCTTGTGTACTCTATATGCATACTGATCCCCGGTCCATTATTTATTTCTATAACTTTATAAGACCTACTTACAGTTGTATTTCGCAAAAATTGACGAAAATAAGAATGATCAAATGCTTTTCTTGCCTATGTACTAGTTCTGAAGGGGCCCAAATGCCTAGCCACCTAGGCGTGTCTCAATACTCTTAATTGTTCCCATATTGTTTTGTTACATCACTTAGCATGTAATTTCATATGCATAAAAATAAATTAAGATGTGTTTAAGATTTTATGTGATGTAAGGTTGGAGTGAACCTTTTCTCTCTGTTTTTTTTTCTTTTTCAATAGGGAGTGGCATATTTTGATGTATAGTAAATCTGCTCAAATTTGCTTTGGCATCTGATTAGTGATTTCTTAAATTTGTATGAACTCAAGAAAATAATGCCTCATATATTTGAATGTCTGTGATACATAGGCTAGATCTTCTTCCGTTGAAGGATCAGTCAGATATAAGAATTTGTTTGGACTTGGTGATCTGTGGGATGCTACTTTGGCGTATGGTTGGGATCAAACATCAGAAGTATGTCTTGGTGTGTCGTTGCCTAGATTTAAAGTATTGGTAACTCCCGTGGCGGCAAGACTGTACCTGCTCTCTCAAGACTGGCTGAAATTTTCTTCTTATAAAGAACGTTCAATTGGCCTCTCTCTTGGTTTGATCTCAACCAAGTACCATGACTTATCCTATACTCTTGCATGGCGCACCTTAATGGATCCATTTCGGGTGTCATCTCAGACAGTGAGGAGGCAACTTGGGCATGGTTTACTTTCATCTTTGAAGTACACCTTTAAACTTGACACCAGGAATTCCCCTATTAGACCAACTCGAGGATATGCTTTTGTTTCTACTACTCACGTTGGTGGTCTTGTACCTGATCCTCGGAGCATACGTTTCTTGCGCCAGGTTCGTAATTTCCGTTCTTGTCCTGTTGGTTTTGACATCCATGTTCAGCAAGTTTAAGATTTTTGTTTGGTAACACTTTCATGTGTTAGTGGTTTAAATGACCTTACACATAGATACATTTTTGTTGCCCAACCCAGGTATTGTTTTGGTGCTTGATTGAGCACCCCTATGTTGTGGATGTAAATTAACCTTTGCAATACATTTTGAAATAAATCTGATATGACTTAATGTAATAATGAGAAGTTGCCTATTTGTTTTAGGGTAATCAAAAGTACTAAGTTTGCTTGCAGTAATGGTGCTAAGTAGCAATGTTTTGTTTTTAGCAGTGTAGTTTAAGCTGCCTGTTGTGTAGTTTAAGAAGTTTCTCTGCCTTCAGCCAAGTGAGAGCATTCTTGGGTTTGCTAGATCATTTTCGATTTACCGTTGTTAGTAATAGTAGGCTAGTAGCTAACCTTAGAGGACTCAATGTTCATTCTAATCATACCCTATTCTGTGTGTTGCATCATCTGATGAGCTTTCTTTATTTTGATACTTAAAACAGGACTTCGATATTCGTTGTGCTGTCCCTTTTGGTTTTTGTAATGCTGCGCTAAATTTTGGGATCTCTGGTGGTGTTATTTTACCTTGGGGAAGTGGTTACTTGAGCTCTCCTTCATCTCTACCAGAGAAGTTCTTCTTGGGTGGCAATTCTTCCCCGATTTGTAGTTTGGGAGGCCCGTTGGCATTGTTGGGATTCTCGACTAGGGGATTGGGCCCTACTGAACCAAGAAGAGAAACCAAAGATGAATCCAAGGATGAAATTCCGGCTAATCATGAAAGAGATGTCATTGGAGGAGACCTTGCAGTTACTGCTTTTGCAGACCTGTCTTTTGATCTCCCTTTAAGGTGGTTAAGCCAAAAAGGGGTTCATGGACATATGTTTGCATGTGCTGGGAACCTCGCTAAATTGACAGAGAATGAGTTCAAGAATTTCTCTTTGGAAAAGTTCTCTCAGTCTTTTCGAAGCTCTGTAGGAGCTGGTATTGTTATCCCCATGGATGTAATCCGCCTTGAGGTAAAGTTGATATATTCTGATATTTACTGTCTTCCATTCTTTTACAATAAACTTCATAGTAAAAATTGGCCTAGATAGATGGCATAAAATAAAAGTTTTTTTTGAAAGAAAAATAAAGGTTGGTTCCTATTGATATTTCAATTCTTTGGAAACAAAACTAGTATCACATCACAAATGAATTGTGTGAAAATCGACTTTGTTATCAATTTCTAATTAAATGAAGAGATAATCTCACTCACCTACCCCTAAGTTTAAAAAGTTTTTGACCTCCCCTTTTAATTATTTTAGTCTCAATTTACCCCAATTGAGTCAATTTTTATGTGTGAATTGGCAAAAATACCCTTTGCCTATGATGGTATTTTCCTCCTTTCGTTGACGGAATTGAGGTAAAAAGAGACTAACAAAACCTAAGGGAGGTGTCGAAACCTTTTAAACTTGGGGGTAGATGGGTAGGTGGTTGAGAATGGTGCATACTTAGGGGTAGTTGAGTGAGACTTTCCCTTGAATGAATGTTATGGGCGAGATTATTCTCCCTTTAGTTTATATATTCTCTCAATAATGCAATCCGGAAAAATGAATTGTTCAATCGGAAATTGATGCGCATGAAATGTAAACTAGATATTATATGCCGATGTGTGTACATTTGTATTCTTGTGCGAGTATATTGAGTAATATCATAAACATATGCTCTTCGGTTGCATGCTAATTCCTCGAAATTGATATCTTCCTGCTTTGGTAGTTTTTATGGCATCAAAATTCATCCTTGACGTGAACTGTGCTGTTGTCAGGTTAACTACTGCTACATAGCAAAGCAATTCGACTATGACCATGGGAAGACCGGCTTTCAATGTAGCTTCTCGTTTCCATCTTGAGTTCTGTATCTCTCGACTCCAATTCGATGTCAGGTGACATAAAGCCCCTCTCATTTTTGGCAAATGAGCTCTTGATAACTCTTATACCTAATTTAGGTGCTGCTGATTTAATTTTGTAACTCCAGATTTAGTCTGGATGTGCTTAAAAGCATCACATGTTTCATTCATAAATTGGGGAGACACAATTTGAAATCCTAATAGTTATGCTTGCCATTTGGGAGCAATCAGGTTATCAGTATTTTCCTACACTTATCCTGCTCACCTAAAAAGATAGGTTTATTTACGTGAATGTTGATTCGACACAAGGAACATTAACATATTCACATCGGTGGATCAACTGCCGAAGATGGACTCGTTCATGGTGCTTCCGTCTCAAAGACAATCTTCAGGTCCAAACATTCTCTACGAGGAGGATGCACCAACTGCAGGAACGATCCCAGGTAAAAGAAACGACAAGTAGTACCAGACCTAAACATTGGACTTGTTCCTTGCAACGGTAATGACGAGAAACCTACCATGAACATCGGAAATTGTAGCGCAATGTCGATATCTTAGATATTTATGTAAGAACTTCCCGATAAACAATCAGAGTGACACTAGTATAAATAAAGAGGAATTGTAACTTGTAACTCATTTGGTTCTCATCCTCCAAACTAGTGAACTTCTATTCCTTAGGAAAACCCCTTTGTTGAGAGAATTCTCCTCGCATTTTTCTTAACTAGCACGTAAACTGCAAAGAATCGACAACGAGTTGTAAATTTAAGACAGATCAAATTCTTCCGCGAATTGAGAGGGGAGACTAATCGTTCGCTCGAGAGGAAAGAGAATCGCTCCCAGCCATCAAAAACTATTGTTTTCTTTCAAAAGCTCTTAGAGCACCCACAATGAAATGAAGTTCGATATCCCAAGGTCTAATGTGGGTTGAGTCGTATTAGGAGTTGATTCTGCAAGGCCGATAAGAGAGGCTAAACCGATTTTTCCGTCGCTGCTCAACCGATTTGACCCTCAAAACAGACTCGATTGTCGGTACTCAGGTGATTCCTGTTCACTTTGCATGTACCTCTGTCCATTACTCAAATGTCCTGTTAGAAAGCCTTACACAAGGGTAGGTATCCTCACTTACATTGATATTTTGTTCCTTGAATAAGTCACCTGCACGAGCCTCCTTTCGGGCAGTGTCCTAAACCAGAAATATCTGCACAGTTAGGGGTCAGATCAAGGACCCCAATGTCATGGCAATACACTGTTGAGTCCTGCCCTACAAAATGGGGCTGTGTCCTCAAAAACGACAAAACCCAAACATGGGGAGGCGCTCTTTTGAGGGAAAGGCCAGCAGCTATTATCAACCTTTTCCCACTCTCTTTCACCACCATATGTTCCTCCTTTGAAATGACATTTGTTTTATACCTTTGTTCATTAAATTGAAGATTCATGTACATAACACAGGCGCCTCGGATCGAAAAGACGTTGATTCGTGCATCGTTTGATAATTGTAAAAATTGATTGTGTAGTTTACATTTTCCATGAATCGATATCGTGTTCTGAATGACAAATTCTTTCATTGAGTGAAGAAATTTCAAAAATTATATATATCAAAAGAATCTCAACTTAATTCTTTTTTTTTCAATTTAAAGTGATTTTTGAAGTATTAATTTCTTCAAAGGTATTTTTAAAATTTTCTTTGATAGAGTTATAGATTGTGTAAAACAAAAATTGATCACGGTATCGATCTATAGAGATATTTAGAAGACGGTATCAAGTTGAAAATAGAGCAAACCACATGATCATTTTTTGCAATACCCTCCGTAAGATCTCTACCGGTTAGCTTGAACTTGTAGATGAGTCGATTTTAATATTAATAAGATACTCCCCAAAACTCTGACCTATCAATACGAATTTTTAATTAAACCAAACTTTAATGTATATTGTTATAGAAATGTAATATAAATATTAAACCATATATTAGAAATTTTATTTAAAATAAGTTGTAAATATATCTAGATTTAAAATATATTAGCAAAGTCTCTCTCTGAAGAGAGCTTCAAGGTTTTTGTTTTTATTTTTTTTTCTACAGCCGTCACCATCGGCGATCACAGTGGATG
>JAYMSV010000424.1:0-17185 GCA_036897745.1 Erodium moschatum
GCTTTTGTTTTCATATCACGTAACGGTCCACTTCCGGCGATATCGGATTTGGGGTGTTACATTGGTACCGACACTTTGCATGGGCGAAATAAGGACATGTGTTAACATTTGTATGGAAGAGTACTAGCGCTCTACAAGGGGAGTACCAGAGCTGTGTGTGTGTGCACGCGAAAAGGACATGTGTTGCCCTCTTGTGCGTCCACAGTTTGTACGATAAGGTCTGGTTCACATTTGATACCAAGTCTATATATATATAGGGTAAGATTTAGGTACAAACTTGTATCTTTCGTACGAAATACAAATTAGATTTGGTCCAAAAATTTGAAACTGTTCCCAGCGCCAAGCCCAAAATGGTACTTAGATTTGGCCGGTCAGAATTATGGGCCGGTTTATCGGTTTACACCAACCCACCCGAATTTTTTTATAACCATACCATTTGTAACTTTAAATTCAAAATATTAACATAATGTACTTTTAAATATTTTTTTCCACTAGCCAAAAAAAAACATTTAAAAAGTGATCAAAGAGTGCTCACAAACTCTCAATTTGGTCACTTCTTAACGATGAAAAAACGTCCTACCATATTGAGATTCATGTGTTTTAAATTGATCGGGTGGGTCGGGTTACCTGTGGATTTTGATCATATAACCCAGTCCTGGACCCATTTACTCTGGATTGAGGTTTTGGAGATCCGTTACCGCCTCAATAACCCATGGCGAGAGACCCACTAGGATCAGTTGAACCAGATTGACCGAGTGGGTCGAGTTCCAGGTCAATTTTGGACCCCCCAAGCGGGGTGGGAAAACCGCGGAGGTGGGCTGCGCCAACGGGGAAAACCACTAGATCCAGGGAGCCCGAGCTTGGAAGCTGTCTGACGTTGCTGGGAAAAGCCGGATGAGGCGGATTCGGAGAAGGTCTTCGACCTACGTGAGGAGGACGCCTGATGTAGCAGAGAGTGCACAACGAGGGTAACACGCCGGCAATGCTTCAGCAGCCAGGCGAGGATCACCGGCCGGAGCTCGCGGCGTCTTCCAAAATCGGGGTTATTATTGTATGCTTCCGGAATTCCCTAACCTTGTAGCCAAACAGGAACCCAATATACCAAACTTTACCTTCCCGTTCCCATCCCCGCCATTTCCCAAAACCAAAAAACAGAGGCTTCTCGGACACTCTCAGTCTCGAGTCCGAGACTTCCCTCTCACTCTTCCATGGCCGTCGAAGACGAAAACCCAGAAACCCCCATAGCTTCCAAACCAACTCCGAGCCCTAAGGACATGATGATGATCTCTGAAACGAGCTCCTCCCACCCGCCCCCTCCAAACCCTAACGCCGACACCTCTCCCTCATCCAAGAAACCGCCGAGCCCCAGAGACTTCATCGTCTCCGTCGCCTCCAAAATCTCCTCTCAGCCCCTCCAGAACTCCGATCCCCTTGTCTGGGGCGTCCTCACCGCCATCTCCAACAATGCTCGCAAGCGCCACCAGGTTTGCTTTCACTGCCCTAACCCACATTTTACTTATTTGCTTGCTATTTTCTGCTTTGTGTTTCTCTCTCGAAAAATTCAGTTGCTTGGTTGGTTGAAAGTTGTTTTTTTTTTGGAATTCCCCTGAATTGTTTCAATATTTCTTCCTGACTGTTAATGAATTGTAAAAAATAATGTGTTCTTTTTCCTTTCTCTTTGTTCAAATTGTAGATATTGGTGAACCCATTTGTTATTTCATAGCTCCACTCCCCAAAATGTCTGCATTTAGTTGTGTGTTTATGGAGGGAATGTCATTTTTATGTGAAGTTTGTGGGTTTTGAACCAATGAGAAGGCTTATGAAACCAGTTCAAACCAATGAGGATATGTGTTTTTTTTCCTTTTCTCTTTGTTCGAATTATAGATATTGGTGAACCCATTTGTTATTCATAGCTCAAATTCCGAGAGTTTGTGCATTTTATTGAGGGAATGCTATTCTTATGAGAAGTTTGTGAATTTGAACTGACGAGGAGGCTTATGAAACCAGGGAATGAATATTCTTTTGACTGCTGATGAGCATTGCATTGGACGTCTGGTGGAGGATTCACGATTCCAGATTGAGTCTAATGCTGTCAGTGCAAAACACTGTAGGTTATATAGGAAGAGGGTCAATGCTGGAGTTTTGGAGCATCAGTTCAACAGTAACACATCCGTTTACTTGAAAGATACTAGGTTGTTTTCGGTAACGGAGTTTGCTACCTTCCCTTTTACACCTCTTCTCTTCTGAATGAGTTTTCCGATTGAATTAAATCATTTGCAGCACTAATGGCACTTATCTGAACTGGGAGAGACTAAAGAAGACTGGCCATGAAGCTAAAGTTTGCCATGGAGATATTATTTCCTTTGCAGCTCCACCTCAACATGGTAATGTTAATACCTTGCATTAGTTCCCAGTCCTTGGCTTTTGGGTTGTGTGTGTGTCTTATGTTTAAAATCTTATATACCAAAAAACTTATTCTTTAACGTCCCCACCTCGTTCACATTTACTGAAACAAAGGGCTTCTAGAAATATATCAGTATATCAGTGCCGAATTCCCTTATTGACAGCTATTATGACTTCTCTGTTGGCTTGATCTTTCATTTTCTACCAGTTATTGTGTGTGTTCCATTTTATAATTCTGTTTAGTTCAGTAGCCCTATACCAGAATATACATGGTTCCACCTGATTTTAGTTTCAGCTATATAATTATAATTATAGGAATTATCGTAGAAAATTTCATATATGATTTATGAGCTTTCATATTTTACCTAGATGCTTGAAATCTAAGTTATTAAGCCTTCTATATATATGGTTGCAGAACTTGCATTTGCATTTGTATTTAGAGAAGTTCTCAACTCAACTCCTTTGACAGATGGCGGGGTTGGAAAAAGAAAAGCAGGTATGTCCATACAAGGATGTAAGTTTATTATATGATTTGTTACCATAAGATTTTTTCTCCTCAGCGTTTGTATAATCATATTGAAGACTTAATACAGCTATAAACTTAAGATCATGTATATATGAGGTGATGTTATTGAATTTTGCGGTGAGAGATTAACTATGGTACATTGGTAATACATGCCTATAAAATACCACCCCATTAAGGTGTATATGCCTTGCCGTAGCATGTTGTGCTCCATGTAATAAAATTTGCCAGCACTCAGTTTTTGATTTCAGTCACTCAATGACATTAGATATTGTTTCATGATTAAATGGGTGCTAATTGAGAAATTCAGATATTACTGACTGAACTGCTGTCGGGATGTCGTATAATGTAAGAATAAAAACAATAAATGGACATAAAGATGATTGCAGAGTGACACCCCACATATTATTTTTTACTTAGAATATGCTAATTTTGGAAACATCTTGCATTTCTAGTGGTGATTAAGTTGCTCATGTTGATGTAAGAATTATGTTTATAACTCATATTGTTCCTCTATTCTCATGGCCAACTGTAGAGCGACAAAATTGTAGTGGGTACAGTTATGGATGAATAAAGCAATTATAGGGATTCTTTCATTCTTGAATCTGTCTCTTGCTTTTGCATTTTATCTGTGAACCTGTTAAAATGTGAGTAGAATTTTGTTTCCTGCAGAAGAGTTATTTTCTGAAAATAAAAGAATAAAAGGTCTGGGCATTGGTGCTCCTGAGGGTCCCATCTCTCTTGATGATTTCCGAAGCCTTCAACGATCAAACAAGGTATCTCTACTTTGAGAAGATGGCTCAATTCTTGATGACATGAGCAATTTGTTTATATATCACATATTTGATGTGTTTTGCATGCAGGAACTAAGGAAGCAATTGGAAGATCAGGTCCTTAAACTTGATACACTACACAATGAAAATCGTTTGGCAGTGGAGCGTCATGAAAATGTATGTACCATTGGTAAATTGCAAGTTATTTCCTTTTAAGGGCATATTTGACATTCTTGATATTATAGTCATTACTGTTTCATTCCTTACATTCATCAATGTTGTTTTATTGTCTTATATTCTTAATCAACTCAACAAACATTTTTTCATATTGTCTTTGGCAAATAATGTTTGGTTCTGATATGCTTTTCTTGGTAACTTCTCAGGAACTAAAAGAAGTGAAAGAATCAGTTTCAAAATCATACCTTGATCAACTTGAAGAGTCACACCAATTGTTAGAAGTCAAAGAGAAGGAATTGGCAGAGCTCAGTAGAATATCTTCTGAACAAAAGCATGCTGTGGAAGACCTTAACGAAAGATTAAGTGCTTCTGTGCAGTCATGTACTGAAGCAAATGAAATAATGAACAGGTAAGGTTATTTTATTCACTCTGTTGTTATCTAGTCATATTCAAACACATTTATTTAGTTCTTGTTTTACCTAAAAGTCCCATGTCTCATCAGTAGCTTGCCAAGGAGCACAAATTGGTTTTTGATGCCATTCAATCCAAAAACATAATAAATTTTCATTCATTTTTAAATGGATTCCTCTTCTTTGAAGCAATGCAACTCACATGCGGTTGTTCACTTTAGGTGCATTAGTACAAAAAGTAATTTAAGACATTCCTAACACCCTTTATGACGATAAACATTATGGTAGGAAAATTTCAGAGAGCGGTTTAGTTTTTCGTTTTTTCCCAATTGTTTATTATGACTTTGTCTCTTGGAGAAAGTGGTGCTAAGTTTATGACTCTTACCACAAGTAACCTCAAATTCTTGAAGCATGAGAATATATAGTAATGTGCCGATTTCTTGCTTCCAGTCAGAAGACATCTATTGCTGAACTCAAGGTTCAGTTAGATGAAGAACGGGATCAGAGAAGAGAAGAACGGGAAAAGGCTGCATCAGATCTTAAAGCAGCAGTGCAGAGAGTTCAAGCAGAGGCCCATGATGAATTAAAACGGCTATCTGATGCTGCCTCAAGACGAGAAAGAGAACAGCAAGAACTTATCATCAAGCTACAGGTATGGAAAACGTATGGATTCACTGTTTTTGCATTTTCTATTTGAATTTTGTTTTGAATGATGTTCACATTCTCAGGAATCAGAAAGGGAAAGTTGTTTACTGATTGAAACATTGAGGTCCAAACTGGTATAGTTAACACTGATCTTGTAATTATAGTTGGTGCACCGTCTCTATCCTTCTTCTGAACTCTTAGAGGTTTGCTTCTTGGTTACTTTATCTTCACAGGAAGACACTAGACAGAAGTTGGTTGTCTCTGACAATAGAGTTCGCCAGCTGGAAATGCAAGTCAGTGAAGAGAAAGTAGCTACAGCAAATGGAAGAAAAGTAAAGATCGAGTTAATTTATTTTGATGATGCATTCCTGTATTTTGTCTTTGTTGACACTTTGAAGTGATTTTGTTTCATTTGACAGAGAGTTGAGGAACTGGAACGTGAAATTAAAAGGTTCAGGAAAGAGCTTGAGAGTGAAAAGGTAGCAAGTGGAAGTTTTTGTCTGGCATTGATTTTGCAGTGATTTTCTTTTGAAAACCTCGTATATTAGTAATCTTGATTACTCACACGTCCACAAGTTCATACATATCAGATGCTAGAGTTCCACATAACTACCTAATTGCCCACAAACACATAACCCCATAGTAATATTTCACGAACACATGACTACCCTTATGATTTTTCATGTGTCTCCATCGTACAAAACAGACTAAAACCATCAAAATTTTCATTTTTTCGTCACATGACTTACACGTGAGTGTAACATTTAAAATGTCCCAAAACTACTCTCTTGGTTCACTCTTCCGGTTTCAATTTGATTCCGTTATCGAAATCCTCCACGGAATCATATTGAAATCAGAATGTTAAAGGATGGGAATGAGTAGTTTGGGGATATTATAAAATTTTAAACTCATGTGTAGGTCACGTGACGAAAATAAAATCAATTTTTTCCATGGTTTTCGTCTTTGTATAGTGTTGACACATGGAAATTCATAAGGGTAGTCATGTCACTGGAAAATTCACTATGGGATCGTGTTCACGTGTTATGTAAAATTGAAAAACTCAAGTCTGCTGCAAGCTTTTGGATAACTTGGAGCATATGAATACATAGAATTCCCTTGTGGAGATATTTCCCCCCTCAAATTTAAGCTGAGGTTTCTTTTGCCATTGATGGTAGCAGGCGGCACGAGAGGAGGCATGGGCTAAGGTCTCTTCACTTGAACTCGAGATAACAGCAGCAATGCGAGATCTCGAATTCGAGAGACGGAGGTTAAAAGGGGCCAGGGAAAGAATCATGCTTCGGTAAGAATGCTGAACCTATAGATGCCTCGTAATTAATTTTTAGATAATTTCACCCAGCTACCCTTAATTATGCACCTTTCTCAATCAACCACCCCTAAGTTTTAAAAGTTTTTGACGACCCGACCCCCCAAGTTTCTTTTAGTCTCAATTTACCCCAATTCCATCACCTCTGGGGTGTGAAATGACGCAAACACCCTTTTCCCATGAGGTTATTTTCATCATTTCACACCCCAAAGTTGACGGAATTGGGATGAATTGAGAGTAAAAACTTACCCGTGTTTCCTTTCCCATTTGATTTCACCTGAATTGTTGTTGCCATACAGGGAAACACAACTAAGATCATTTTATTCCACCACCGAGGAGATTCAAGCACTATTTGGCAAGCAGCAAGAACAACTAAAGTCGATGCAGAGGACGCTGGAAGATGAGGAGAATTACGAGAACACATCAGCTGATATTGATCTCGATGCCACTAATGGAATCTTGAGGCGAACCATAGTCAGAGAAAAAGAAGCGTCAGAGTGTGACAAGGCTTCAGGCCAGAGGTTTGACTTAAACCAAGCAGAGACTTCCAGTAATGAAGTCAGTGCTACAGAGAATCATGAATGTGATGCTAGAAGCCAAGACCAACACACTCAAGAGGCAGAATTCACAAGTGCTGATCGATTGAAAGGTGGGTTTGGTTCTGACATTGATGGTGTTGGCACAGCGCCTGTGTTGGAGGTGGATGTGGATGGTATTGGAACCGAGCAAGTTCTTGAAACTGAAAGCATTGACGGTGAACGAAACCTTGATCTTAATAAATCCAGCACATTAGCAGGAGATACTATGCAACTCGACGATGAAGCACACAATCAGGTTCAAGCAAATTGTCATGAATCTAACAATCCCAATGAGTCTCTGAAAGCTACAGAAGATACAGAGCCTGAAGGCTTGATCAGAACCGCTGATCTCCTAGCTTCTGAGGTTGCCGGGAGCTGGGCTTGCAGCACGGCGCCTTCTGATCATGGAGACAATGAAGGCCCTGTGGCTTTACATGATTCGGTTGTTCAGGTGGCAGAGAGTCAGAGCAGCCCGTCTTATTCTGTTATCACCAGGAGCCGGGAGCGCCAGGCGCTGAGTGAGATGATCGGGATTGTAGCGCCGGATCTGAAGGAGAAGTTTAGTGGTGCTGTGGATGATGAGTCAGGTAAAGGTAAAGGGAAAGAGGGTTCTGGGTCAGACTCAGACACTGAGGATTGCAGTGGCAAATCGATCTCAGATGCAGAGACTGTAGATAGTGATCAAGCCGGCGAGCATCTGAAACCCGATGATGCTATGGAGGAAGACGACGAAGATGAAGAAACCCAAGAAGATTCTCTTGGATAGGTACGTTTGTCAAGAGTGTTGGATTGTAAAATTTGATAATTGTTTGGTGGAGATCTCCATGAACGAGTACTATGAGCTTTGTATGAAATCCTTGGTTCTTGTCTTCATACCTGTAGTTGATGCCGATGACAAAAATTGCAAAAAAAACATCAATTTGTAGTCCTCTCTTTGATGATTGTAAAAATGGTCAGAATATGTTTACTTAATTCCCGATGATTTTATTCTTGAAAATTTAAATTTTAGAAAAATCTAGAATCGCTGGATATGAACATTTTGATCTTTTGTTTTCTGAGTCCAAATTGTAAGGCTAAAATTACTAAAAAGATGGTTAAGTATAAAGAGTTATCACAAAATATTGGTCATGTATTTTTAGCTATCCTAAAATATTGGCTGGACAAAAGGTCAAATTTTTGACACTTTTCAAACGATCTATAACCAATTTATAAAAACATATAAATGGCATGACCAAAACTTAGGGCAGATGTTTAATATAACTTTGGGTAATTCGATATACGTGAGTAACGTGACCAATACTTTAAGATAATTTTTCGTATTTAACTCAACAAAAAATATATTCAGATATTTTTTTGCAAATATCAAAAAAAATGACTAGATTCCAAAAGTGATATCTCAAGACTTTTTTTTTCTGTAATTAAAACTCTTAAAAAAATGAGTCTTTTTGCTCACCAGAAGAGCTGGACTAAGGACTTTAATGTATTCCGGCGACATGTTGCAAATAGGAGGGTGTTTTGATACACAAAACGATGTCGTTTTAAGTATCGTTCGGACAAGAAGCCCCACATCACATCTTGAGCCATCCTCTTCGGTTCGGAGGGAACAAATTGATAACGTCAATTATGCAATCGTTGTCTCCTTTATCCTATATTCCATTTTCTAGACAATTAGAAGGAACAAAAAAGACCAGAATTTGAAGTTGTTTTGTCAAATCATGATTAGTGTCTTTATCTTTTATGTTGACTTTACGTCACAACAGTTTAAACCTGGTTTAATCTATAAATAGACCGAATTAATTAGCCTCCTGACTCGTCTTTAATACTATTTATGTACTCATACACGAGTAATGTCAAATCCGATTATAAAAGTTGATCTTATAATTTTGTATCTAATTTTCATTTTTTTTGTTTATAAGGTATCAGGTGGGTTCACAATGGTTGACCCGGTCTAGGTTTATATTATCACTCCCAAACTTGTTCTCATCCGGATCGAGTCGGGACATCAACTCATATTCTTTAAGATATCCAAGATCGTTGGAAGTTACCGTTACCTTATTTTGATATTCTTTTTATAAAATCCGGTAGTTGACATGACTAACAATTATTTTATTTCTCAATGGCATGGACAAGTGTCAAGTTGTGAGAGATCGGTTTTTGAAGCTGAGGTTGGTTTTAAAGGCAAGTATGGGTTGCCGACTTTGGATGCCACAAGAGGGACAACGGTGCTCGACTGCGTAGAGTTGCGTTGTCAGTACTAGAGGCGATTGTCAGTAATAAGCAGGACCAGGGTTGGAGGGCATACACACATCGAACTGTGTTGACGGATGTCGTGAACTGAAGAGAGAGAAGACCATGCAGTTTCGTATGATGATCATCATTATCATCTTGCGAGATGAAATTAGAGCGGGCTTTAACAGGGGTCTGAATTAAGGCCTGTATCATTTCTTTCCAGAACGGTTAGAGTTTGGTCCGATTATATCGTTCGGTTTCGATTAACTATCTACTTTTTATTTTGAAAATCCATCTTCGAAAAATACTCCTCGATTCACCAAAATCAAACCCGATTTTCAACCGATTAAGTAACTCGATTCGATTATCCCGATTTTTTTGGATTCGGTTATTTTTATCCACTCCCAACTATTGCCCTCAACCACTCACTCTCCTCACTTACACTGTACAGTGTACAGTACCGCAAAGCAGAGACAACCTCAGCAGTAAATTAATTATTATTAACTTCGTTTTAAATTTTAAAAAAGAAAATAAAGTGGGGCCCATGTGCGGCTGAGACCGGCACTGTCTCATATGGAGACCCACCTCGACTGGACCCCACGCGCCATCATTCTCATTTACTGTGACAACAGCTACGCTTTTGTTTCAAACTCCGGAACAGCCCATCGAAACGACGCCGTATCCCCGACCACCTCAATTCTCTCTCCGCTCCTCTCTCTGAAAGCCACCGAAGCTGCAACTGTTGCCTTCCTTCCTTCAATGGTATAAGAAATTTGAGACTTTCGAATTCAGAGAGAGAGAGAGAGAGATTGAGGCGCGATGGCTTCCTCGTACCGCAATGGGATTCAGAAGGGGAACAACCTCAAATCCACCTCGTTCAAGCCCAAGGCTGCTGGATCCTCCCTTCGCCGGAGCTCCCCTGCTTCTCTCTCCGCCGCCAGATTCGACGACGGAGGTCTGTTAACCTCTATTTCCCCGTTTTACCTCGATTGGTTGTTGTGATTTTTGGTGGGTCATGTGTCTTTAACGTGTTTATGTTCGATTTTAGCTCTGTCGATTGGGGATCTGGTAGCTTCTATGTCCCTTCATTTTCGTGTTGGTTAAAGATATGTTTTTTATATTGGGTTTATGATTGATGCGTTTCTGGGTGTTGGTTCTAACGGCCAAATTTGGTGTTCCTTTTGATCTACCATTAACATTGTGATTAAGAGTATAGTCTTTCAGAATTATGGTATGTTCTATATGAGATTCTTCTGTAGCTTCCATTACTGTTTTTCTGATAATTTTGAAAATATGTTTTGTGATTCTGGGTATGTACTAGTGTATTTGAAGTGTACTCCTAGCTGTATTGAGCAATGCAGTTGATGATATAGCGTGTTTTATGAACTATGTGTTCGGTATTTGAAGTGGGTTCCTAGTTGTATGATCAAATGACTTCCTTTGGGTACCTAAATGAACTGATAAGGTAGTTCTTTTATTGTTTAGTCCAATGACAATTCAAAAGAGTAAATTTATGTTACTGTCTTCTATGGGGGATATGCAGTACCAGGTAGAGTTCGAGTTGCTGTAAGGTTGCGTCCCCGGAATTCAGAAGAGATGGCAGCAGATGCAGACTTTGCTGACTGTGTAGAGCTACAACCCGAGGTGATCTCTATTTGCTTGTAGTTGTGATTTATAGGCTTTTTGTATTAGTATCTTTGATATCTTATCGAACAAACATGGTGCTATTGTTCTTTCAACTTCTTTTGCTAATGTGCTTTGTGATATCATTTTTGGTTTTGCTCTACCCCAGCTGAAGAGATTGAAGCTCAGAAAAAATAATTGGGATTCGGACACTTACGAATTCGATGAAGTGCTTAACGAATTTGCATCGCAGAAACGTGTGTATGAAGTTGTTGCAAAGCCTGTTGTGGAGGTATGTTATTACAATGTTCTTACATTTAATTATGTTGCTGTGTGAACTGTTATGCAACAACGTTGTTAATTTAATGAATGTATCTATGGTTTTGTAGAGTGTTCTTGACGGTTACAACGGGACTGTGATGGCCTATGGACAGACCGGAACAGGGAAAACTTTTACACTTGGGAAATTGGGAGATGAAGATACATCTTCTCGAGGAATCATGGTTCGATCAATGGAGGATATTTTAGCAGATATATCTCCAGAGACTGATTCTGTCTCCGTCTCCTATCTGCAGGTTGTGAGGCACAACCTTAAAAGTTTTAACTTTTGTAAACATTTAAGTACTATCTAGGATCCTTAACCTACACAAGTCACAACTTGTCTCTCACACTTGCTTCTTGACAAATGTGTAGCTATACATGGAGACCATCCAAGATCTTCTCGATACAACAAACGATAATATTTCAATCGTCGAAGATCCAAAAACCGGTGATGTTTCATTACCCGGGGCAACCCATGTGGATGTAAGGGATCAAAGGAGTTTTATGGAGCTGCTAAGAATCGGGGAAGCTCATCGTGTTGCTGCTAATACTAAGTTGAATACCGAATCATCACGTAGTCATGCTCTTTTGATGGTGAGTAATTTATCAGCTGTAGTTGCATATAGTTTTATATATTTTAAGTGAAATATTGATATACTTAATTCCTTAGTACAGGTACATGTTAAGAGGTCTGTTACGGGAAGAGAAGATGATCATTCAAGCGAGAATGAGAACCCCTCTCACTTGGTCAAACCTTCTAAGCCTCTTGTTCGGAGAAGCAAGCTTGTTGTGGTAGATCTAGCGGGTTCGGAGCGTATTCAGAAGTCAGGTAAATACCACACTTGTGTCTTCATTAAGACAAAACTATGATTTGTCTCGAGATTCTCGGACGTTAAAATGTGGTTGATGACGTTCTTCTCGTTTCTTTGTGATTTAAATGCTCAAAATATGTATGTTGTTTTGATTGCTTCTATTGATAGGAAGTGAGGGACACACATTGGAGGAGGCTAAATCTATCAACCTCTCGTTAAGTGCATTAGGAAAATGCATAAATGCATTAGCTGAGAATAGTGCTCATGTTCCGATTCGTGATTCCAAGCTTACAAGGTTGCTTAGAGATTCATTTGGAGGTGAGACGTTATTATTTGCTTATTACTTTGAGGTATATTGAATCCACATCGGAAAAATATAAGAATAAAGAGCTACCTATAGAGGTCAAGGACACACCTCATCAATAAGGTTGACTTTTTAGTTGTGAAAGCCTGACCCCATATTAGCGCCCGTTTAAAATAAAATTTGCATGATATAAGAGCCAACCTAGTTTGGCCCACGTGGTAGATATTCATGCCTACGCGCCACATCTGGTTGTTTGTCACCTTCACCGTGTGGCCTTAAGTCCGGTCCTGCTATGGTCCACATGTAGATGTCCACCCATATTATGGTCCACTTGTAGATGTTTGATTTGTATGCAGATGTCCATCCTTGCTATGACCCACATGTAGATGTATATCCTTACACTAAGGGGGGCTGTTATAATCAATCCACATTGGAAAAATATAAGAATATAGAGCTACTTATAAAGTCTAGGGTCATGGCAACTAACAAGGTTGACCTCGTAGTTATGGAAGCCTGGCCCATTTTAAATAAAATATACAAAATTGATTTAGTTAATGACGGATTGCCGGCGTTTGTCTTTACAAGTTTAAAATATTTCTTTACATTGAATTGGAATTAACTCAAACAATCATTGTGTTTTGACTTCTGCATATTGTGCTGTAGGTACGGCAAGAACTTCATTAATAGTAACTATAGGTCCATCCCCACGACATCGAGGAGAAACTTCAAGTACCATACTGTTTGGGCAAAGGGTTAGTTCATTTGAAAATGTTTGAAGCGCAACCGTTGCTAGAATTTCTTTTTCCAACTGCATAATTAGTGGCATTCATGTAGTCATCACGATTAAATGATAATCCTGATATTGTTTCGTGTCTCACAGGCTATGAAGGTTGAAAATATGTTAAAAATAAAGGAAGAATTTGACTACAAAAGCTTGTCTAGAAGGCTTGAAGTTCAGCTAGACAAGCTCATCGCAGAAAATGAAAGACAACAGAAAGCTTTTGACGATGAAATTGAAAGAATAAATTTACAGGCTCAGAATCGTGTCTCTGAGGTTGAACTGAACTTTGCAAATGCCTTGGAGGTTAGTTCTCAGCTGTCATACTCTATTCTTTTACTCAGTCCCTTGATTTCATTTTATAGTTTTTAGGATTAACTGCACAAAACTACCTTCATGAGTTACCCACAAATACACAACTACCCTTATGAATTTCCACGTATCACCATGATAAAAAATAGTGGAAACCGCCAAAAATTCCCATTTTTTCGCCACGGGACTAGCATGCGAATTTAAAATTTAATAATATCCCAAAACTACTCATTCCCATCCTTTAATCTTCTGATTTCGATATGATTCCGTGGAGGATTTTGAGAACGAAATAAAATTGAAATCTGAAGAGTAAAGCGCGACAGTGAGTAGATTAGGTATATTTTAAAATTTAGGTATAACTTCATTAACACCCCCACTTTGACCATCTGTTACAAATAACACACCCTAAAGGTGAGTTGCTATCAGTAACACACTGTCACCTTTCTGATAATACTCCGATTTACGTAGAAAAGGCGATGGTTTTATTAGGAACACACTTTCACCATTCCTGATAAAACCATCACTTTTTCTGCGTAAATGATTAATACAAAAGGTGACAATGTGCTACTGATAGCGACTCACCTTTAGGGTGTGTTATTTGCAGCGAAAGGTCGAAGTGGGTATGTAAATGAAGTTTTCCCTAAAATTACACTCACGTGACGAAAAAAAAAAACAATTTTTTGATGGTTTCCATCTATTTTGTACAATGGTGACACGTGGAAATTCATAAGGGTAGTCATGTGTCAGTGGAAACTTTATAATGGATTCAAGTGTTAGTGGAAATTTACCGTGTTAGTTGGCAATTCATAAAGGTAGTTATCTGCAATTTACCCTAATTTTTATGTACCAAACTCATAATTTATAATGCTATTCTTACAGAAGGAAAGGCTAAAATGCCAGATGGATTATATGGAATCAGTTAAGAAACTAGAGCAGAAGTTTGTGGCAAATCAGCAGCAGCTTGAACGTAATGGCTTCACGGGTAATGGAGTTTCTACTTCAGAAGAAGTTGCAGAGTTAAAAAAGTTGCTGGAGAGCGAAACTAACCGTAGAGTGGCAGCTGAAGAGGAGATCAACAATCTTAAGCGTCAGCAAAATTATTATACACAGTCCGAGGTGTGGTTCTATTGAACATTTATCTTTGTATCCGCTTCTTTTTTTCAATTTTAATCATGACATTGGTGTTATAAAGAAAACTGTTTTGATTTACTAGGCAGGTGGAGATTCAGAGATTGTAAGGCTTCACAAAACTTTGGAGGATGAGACTCGTCAAAAGAAGAAACTTGAAGAGGAGATTACAATGCTAAGGAGTCAGTTGTTGCAATTAACTACCCATGAAGCTTCCCCGGTATGTGAATACATTTTGTATGGTTAAGAATGTTTGGCATGCTTGATTTAAGTCTTCCATTACGAAGAGTTTGAAATTACCGTGTTTTCAAAGTTCAAGGACTAGCACGAGGTTTTGAAAACTAAAGCCCAACCCACCTGGAAGCTTGAACGGATAGGTGGAGGCCCCAAGATCGCATATAAAGTGGAAAGGGATCCACATCTTTTTGATGTTGGACCTTGATGACACCCCTTCATGTGTAGGCTCGACTAGGACTACACACAGACTGTGCCTCTGGCCAGAAATAGGTTGCCACAATAAAAACATGGCATAGGAGGGTCAAGTATAGATGGATCAACCTTTGATATCATGTTAAAGACCAACCCACCTAAAAGCTCGAACTGACAGGTGGAGGCCCCAAGACGGCTTATCAAGTGGGAAACAGATCCATATCTTTTCGATGTGGGACCTTGACATTTAATCCTTCTCTAAATATCAACTTCATTTTTATTTTTGTGTGTCTATAGATGAGAAGGGGTCTTGACAGAAGTGGGTCTGAAAATGCTTTTACCGATCTAGATTCTCTCATGTCTCAAATGAAGCATTCTCAACTGAAGGATACCTGTAATGGACAAAATGGTTCCATTGCCACACTCTCTGAACAAGGTAATATAAATCGTCTGCTGCAAATTAACACCCCTTAATCCACATTTATGCTCCTAATGTCTCTGAACAAGTTGTCCTTCGTACAGTTGGATTGCAAAAGATCTTGTCATTGCTCGAGTCAGAAGATGCCAACGTACGAATTCATGCTGTAAAAGTCGTAGCTAACCTAGCAGCTGAAGGTAGCTCACCATTTTTTTTTTCAAAACCTCATTATTATACTCATTCATATACTTATTTTTTTCATGTATGTGACAGGGTATAATTGTTTTGACTAATAGAGATTAGGGAAAACGTTATTTACATGCTCACTTTGACCTTTCACTATCAAAAACACCCCATAAAGGTGAGGGGCTATCAGTAACACTGTCACCTTTCGTAATAATAAAAAAAACGCCCGATTTACATAGAAAGGGTGATGGTTTTTTTATCAAGCACCCACTGTCACCTTTCTCCTTCATCCGTTGTTTTTTGGGACAAAATGACCCAGGTGTGGGTGTTTGTTTATGATAAACGAGAGGTGTCTGCGTGTATGTTAGAAAAAAAAGGTCAAAGGGGACGTGTTAATGAAGTTACCCCGAGATTATTAAACTCTCTTTCTGGTTCATAATGTTAACATCGAAGTTTCTCTATTTTTTTTGCCTATACAATGAGCAACTTCATACGTAAACATCGAAGTTTCTCTATTTTTTTTGCCTATACAATGAGCAACTTCATACGTACTTGCCCTGTAATAAGCAGAAGGGAATCAACAAAGAATTGTGACAGCGTGTTACTGATAACGCCTCACCTTTACAATATGTATGTTAGAAACAAAGGTCAAAGGGGGCGTGTTAATGAAGTTACCCCGAGATTATTAAACTCTCTTTCTGGTTTATAATGTTAACATTGAAGTTTCAGTATTTTTTTTTCTTCTAAACAATGAGAAATTTCATACGTACATGCCCTGTAATAAGCAGAAGGGAATCAACAAAGAATTGTTGAAGCGGGCGGTCTTACATCATTGCTGATGCTTCTCAGAAGCTTCGAGGATGAAACTGTGCGTAGAGTAGCAGCAGGGGCTATTGCCAATCTTGCAATGAGCGGTAAATTTTTGTTGATCTCTTTTCTTTATCTTACAGAAAAACGAGAGGTTTGTTCTTCAATTATGGGTCATGGTCTAAAATTTTCCTCATCTGGATCTGAATTGCAGAAGCAAATCAAGAACTTATAGTGTCTCAAGGAGGCATCAGTCTCTTATCAACAACAGCAGCAGAGGCAGAAGATATCCAAACCCTACGCATGGTCGCCGGAGCTATCGCGAACCTATGTGGCAACGGTACGCTGCATTTCTTCTCATTTTTGTGCCAAAAAGATTAATCACGTATAAACTTGAGATAAATATAAAGTCAACTTCATTGATGATTCCAGATAAGCTACAAATGAAGCTGAGATCTGAAGGTGGTATCAAGGCCTTGCTAGGGATGGTGAAATGTGGACATCCTGATGTTCTTTCCCAAGCTGCACGTGGGATTGCAAACTTCGCTAAATGCGAGTCTCGTGCCTCTACACAAGGTTTGCATATTTTACGTGAAATTTATGTTGTTTTACGTACTTGATGACAAGCACTTATTTTGCATTGACTTCTTCAAGCAAATAATTTTTTTGAGTCCGGTATTTTGGGGAAAATGCGAGCCTGATATTTGACAGAGTAGAAGTATAGGCGACTGAAAATGAGGATTTTAGACCTTAGGTGAAGTTCAAATACAAATACATCTTTAAAATATAAATCTCTTAAAGTACGAGTACATGATAATGAGAAGTATATACCAGATAATAATTACAACCACACTAGATAATAATTAGGAAAAAAAAACAAATCTTTCCATATTTGTAACTGCAATCATCATCTTGTGTACAGATTTCCTAATTATCATATGGTGTACATTTACTTATCATGTGCTCGTATTTATATTTCAAGGGATGTTTGTATTTGATCCTCCT
>JAYMSV010000425.1:0-17181 GCA_036897745.1 Erodium moschatum
CGACGGATCTTAGGCGACGGATAGATCCGTTGCCTTTGACCTTGCCTGACGGACAAGGCTTCCTACGTGACGGATAACATCCGTTTACCAAGTCTTTTTCTGCAGTAGTGTAATATCACTTAGAAATGTTAAGGTGACAAGTTCTAGACGAATTTCATATATGGAACATGTTATTAGGCGATACATGTCGAGAGAAAAGTTTGTATATTGGAATCCTTTGTAAATTTCATTATCATTTTCTTAAACTTACGCTATATTCATCTAAATCGTAAGTAAATAATCTAGTGACACACTACTTCAACTTCCAAATCATCAATGAATAGTTCAACAAAATAAAAATTAAGAATTGTCGGAAACATTTATCGAAAATACATACGATATTTGTTAAACAAACGACTTTGGAATTACTTAAACAAAACTATATTAAACTAGATATCATAACTCTCGTCTTCTTCATAAGTTCCCAAAACTCAAGAAATTGGAAAGCAAAATCGAGAGATTCAGCAAATGCTTCTATATACAAGACAAAGTAAAAAGAAAAATAGAGTAACTATGGTTGAAGTTAATTTCGAAAATATCCTTTATTTTTTCTGGATTTATATACTTTTCAATCATTCAAGCTGGTGGAGACGAGCAAACGACAGTGCAACTTTTCTTCAAAATTCATTTTTAATTCATGGTTAGAGAATATATTATATATTTGTATCATTGTACTCTTTACATGAGCTACTCAGACTCTCACGGATTAATTATGCTTGTGTTGTTGTGTTCGTGGATGTTTATCGGAATAGGTCGAACAATATTAAAATCAATCGAATTATTGATATCTGATGATTTCTCACGCGACTCGATGATATTTGAATGGTGCAACATAAATTCAATCATTCATTTAAAAAAAGGGAAACAAAACAATAGCCAGAAAAAAAAATCTTGATACCATGAGAGGTCTATTAATTCATGAACAATTACATGTCGTCTCGAGTTATCTCACCCATTAGTCCCTCAAACAAAAGTTGTTTAATGTGCTTGATTGTGGGCATTTAGAATCCCCACTAGTTGTTGATTGATGTACTTTCTCATGGGGTACATTCATTCTTACCATCTCATCCGACGTATTGACTATATATTTGTCGGATGCGTACAAAAACTCAACACATGCTTGGTAAAATCACCTCGGATGGCTTTCACCTTTTTTCTATCATACTCTGATGTCAGAATCATACACTAAGATGTTTCAAGATAATACCTAAAATTAAGATCAAACTGTCTAGCCGAACTCTTCTTCTAAAGCTTTGAAAGCCCCGACACGACTCAAAAACTCTTGTACAAAAAAGAAGTTGGATAAACAAACATATAAAAAAGTTGGTTGGGAACCATAGTAGCGGTTAGTACGTATAATTTCTCATAAGCTATCGAGCCTTGCAAGCGGAAGCAAACGGTGCGTTTAACTAACATAAACAGCGAAGCGGAACAACGCCTTGCCAGGGTTTCCCTTTCACGGTCGTCGTCGAAGATCTAGGAGCAGCTTAAGCGAGGAGGCGTTTCATGGAGTTCAGACCCCGAGATTATAGTGCCGAAGAAGAAGCCAACGCGCTTCCTCGGTCAGGCGCTGACTGCCACCCTCTCTCCTTCCCGTCCTCGCCTCACCAGCACGAGGTTCGACTTCGCTAGCCTAATTCTTTCTTATTCTCACTCAGTGACCTTTGAATCCTCCGTTTGGTTGTGTACAGAACCGTGTAGACAAGTAAAATAAGACCAAATTACTGAATTTTACCCTAATTTGACAATCGGATCACAGTTAGTAGGCTAGGGTCAGATTTCGAACATTTTGTTTTGGATGATTTTTTTTTTTTTGGTTTCTGAGCATTAATATTTCGGAGAACTCTTGTTGTTCTATGCTTGGTTGGGTAGTATTATTGATTTTGGAGTTTTCATTATAACATGTTTGGGTGGAGGACAAGCTACTGTTTTCGTCATGTTCATATTTCTGGGTAACTAAACAGCTTTGACTAATTATCAATTTTGTGGAGCATGAAAAGGAAATTTAAGGCATAATTTGAAGTGTTAGTATTGTGTTGATGTGGTTGTGAACAACATTAATGATTTTAGAACTTAACTAATTTCTTCACTATCAGTAGTGCACTGGTGATATGATTTTTTTTCTTCATGTTCTTCTTCTCTTGAATGTAGGTTCCAATCCGACAACACAGCAATTCAGTATTTAGTCTTTCTTGTAGTTTTGTTGACATTGTAGAGTCATATGGTCGTTGAAATCCCCCAATTCATAGTTCGATTCTCTGATTCAAGTCACTTCACCCCTAATTGTTTCACAATCACCTCTAGATCATTTTTGCCTGTGAATGGGTGAAGAATTGGGTGAATCGCATATCATGAACAGAAAGAATCAACCAACTCACATCTAATGTATAACCAAACATGGGTAAAATCTGTCTTGACCAGACTCTTGAAAAATCCACAATTTCTACTTTTCTTCTGTTTTTCCTCAAATCATGGCTGAAGCCGAAATCAATAACTATAGTCAATTTTCAGCCTAATATAAGAAAATACATCACTAGAGGCCAATTTGAAATAGGTCTTGTACCTGAATTTCTCGATTCAATTTGATTCATGGTTCACAGTTCACTGAGTAAGGATACAATTCACGACTAAACAACCTTGGAGTGGTGAAAAAGTGAGGAAGATGGTAAATTATGCTTTGTTTCCTAGATGGTAATCTGGATTTGGATGGAAGCATATATTTTTTTTGCTTTTACGTTTAGCTGCTTTGAAAATTTATGGTATTTCTAGGCCTGAAAAGTTCATATGTAATAACTATGTTAAATGTTTCTTTTTAAATGTGATTGTGACATTATGCCTTTTATGTGACAAGGGGTATAAATGTATTGGTCTTCACTTGATTTTAGTTTTTTAAATGTTTTTTACTCTTAACAAAATTTTGGTGATATATTCTTATAGGTTGCTATAGTGAAGCTTGGAAGCAATGATTTTTTTGACCCACTGAGGGGGGTGGATAGCAATGCAGTCGCTCCTGTTGAGGATTTACAAGATGCTGAGGTTACATCCTCCTCGGTGCTATCTAGCGGAACTGCTATTCAACTTCCAGGGAAGGAGTGGGCCTCCTTTAAGAAGTTTTTGATGCAGAGATTTCCTGTTTCCAAAACAATAACAATTTCTTCAGTAAGTTTCCTTTCTAGTTCAATTATTCAATAATTCATCCTGCCTTGTGGTATTTAGGTCTGGTGAGATCTGTGCACACATGCAGCATATCTGATGGCATGTGAAGTACTTCAAGTAAAAACTAAAAAGAAAGCCTAATCAATTGTATTACAACGGTGCAGATCATCTCATATTTATCAACAGAAAAAACTGTCTAGGAAAAAGAAAGAATAAATTATTCTAAATATAATTTCTTAAATTAGCATGCTGAAGTATCAGTTTTATGGTTAAATTTTTCTCTGGTGGTTTGTTGTATTAAGATAATGACCATGACAAAGTTGTAAATATTGAATAAATCATCAATTATATCTAGTTGAAGCAAAGTAGTAGTGTAAATATTGTAGTAGGTGTAAATATTTCAAACTTTTAAGTACAATTTGGAGTCCGTGACATTATATTTCCGCCAAGTATATCTTCAATATACTTTACTAAATTATGAGTTTGTGTAGCTTTAGCAGACTCTAAATGTACGTACTGTAGATAGAATTTAATGGTAACTATTCTAAAACACTATATAAGTGTATTTTATTTTAGAATAGAGCATCTGTATCTCTTTTTTAGTAATGTCTTTTGGTACCTTTTTTTGTCTTACAGATGTCCGATGCAATAGTGAAAACTGGCAAAGGTATGGAGCTTTCATCTTTATTTGTGTTTTGATGATTTACTAAAATTATATCAGCGCAATAATATCTATTTTGTTTAATTAAGAATGTCAATTTCATAAGAGGACTGTTGTGATAGCAGTTATTTGATGGTACTAATTTGCAGCTTATGAAAAATCTTCAACAACTATGCATCTAGAGGAACTGGATGATCAACAAAAAGCTGTTGAAGAAGATGCAAGGGTCATCACAAGGCACGAATATGTCTCACGATTACATGAGCTCAAAGAGGAAATTACCCGCGCTTGGCGTGCTGACGATCGTGTCACATCATTGAAGTTATCTATAAAGGCATGTTTATATTTCGCTCTGTTTGTTTATTTGCTTTGCTTTTTCTTATTTATGCATGCTACATTTTAATTGCAAAGGTTGTAGGAAGGAAAGCCAAAATGTGTCTGCTCTAATTTTGGTTTTCTTATTTGCCAAAGTTTTTTGCATCTACTTGTCATCTGTTGCTGTGGTACAAGTACAACTGAGATGCCGGGTTAAGTACACTTTAGCTATGAAGACCAATTCAAAACCGACATGTACTGACACGTGATTATCATCTTCAAAAAACATAGGACACATGAAACTTTATTTAAATTATTGTATTTTATATTTAATAAACAATATGATGTTATAGTGTTAAATTATATTTGTTGAAGTGTCCCACATTGGAAGAATGTGCATTTAGTGACCACATGATGTACTAGTTGGGCCCTCAATCTAATAACTTAATCTTTTGGGTTGAAGTAAGTTTAACAAGGTATCTTATGGGGTCACATCACATGTCGAATTGATCCACCTAAAAGCTCAAGTTGATAGGTAAAGGCCTTGTCAAGTGGTGACACTATTCATGCAAGACTCTTAACTATATTAAAGTTAATTTCAACAATAAACAGTAATCTATAATATCTGTCACAAACTAAAAAGGGATACTGACAAAAATATACCTTGTACTTTAAATTGTTTGTAGATTGTTATTGTTATCTTTATTTTGTAGCAGGTTGTTACCTTGTCCATTCTTTTAGTTGCACCGTCTATAACGGAGTTAAAGTCCGATGGAAAAGACTATACTACCCCACAAAAATAGAGTTAATTTTACAACAAATTTGGGTTTGGGGTTGGAGATGCTTGTAAAACCCACAGGGGATAGGATAGGAGGGACTATTTTTTGGCTGAAATTAGGCTGAGTTAGGCACTCCCTGCCTCATGACCATTCCTATAAGTTATTAGGCACTATAAACCATTATCAACACAAGTTCGAGTCAAAAGGAAGCAACCATAGTGTTTCTATATTTTTATTTTAAAAATGATATAATAGTATATGAGTGTCTCTGTCCGATACATGAATGCACCATGATTCTTCGCCCTATATGGCAAATATTTCTTCATTGCAACGATGGTTCAAACATTCCAATCAAGCTTGTTCACTGTCATGAGTGCGATTTGTCCAAGTTTTTGTACATACACATGCATATAATTTTGTGGATACTTAATAAAGTTTTGTGATAAATAAGCACTTTTGTAATTGAAATCTACTTGGTCTGGAAGTTCTACGGGAAATTTCTTATGTTTTGTGTGTATTTTGACTTGCAATCCATTTCCTTATTTTGCAGGTTGCTAGGCTATTAATGGATACATCAGTTTTGCAGTTTTATCCTACATTATTTGTTCTTGTTACAGATGTATTAGATATGCTCGGGGATATGGTTTGGGAACGCATCAAACAGAAAGCAGAAATCATTGAACAAGGAACTAGTCTCCACTTTCTACCAGGTTTTTGTGTCACCAATCTTCAATTTCCATATATTTTTTTCTCAATTGGTGGTCCTTGTATTGTCATACCATTCAAAGTTTTAGGATAACATCTGTTAAGCTAGACAATGATAGGTTGGCCTGCTTCTGTGATTAATTTAGAAGTCCCTGCAGTGCTTTTATTGGCTCAATAACTTTCTAAACTTAGCACAATTAAAGTTTGATGATGCTTCCCCTTGTCTTCAGGCCTTCATATGAAATTTACTTTCCCTTGTCTTTTAGGCCTTTATGTTGAATTTACTTTCAATAAGTTTTGGGATATATAGTTGTTTGGCTGAACTTTATTTGACATTTTTTCTTCTTACTAAATTGGATTTGCGGAACTTTGTTCTTCTTTTTGTTGTATTCACAGCTGGCTGATTTGATTTTAGTGTTTCTTTCTCTTCCTAGTTTTTTTATTATCTTGAAACTATTGTCGACTTTATGTCAGAGAATTTTGGAGCAAGTGATATTTGCCTTGATGCTAAAGAAACGTGCTACAACTGGTTCTGCAAAATCGGTTCTATCCAGGAGCTTCTTCCACGCATGTGAAGTTTCTTTTCTCTTTGTATCTACAGTATTACATGTTGAATTCTTTAAAAAAAACCTTAGCTATCATATAATTCAATTTATTTGTTCTCAGGTATAATAGAAATGCCATGTTTATGCATGGGAAACACACTTTATACTCATTTCCCCTTTAAGCGGCCCTACATGATTTGTACTACTAGTTTGATTGAAGAAGCTACTATTGTTTTTTTTTTCTTTCTACCCGTATTTTATTGTTTTAATGGTTATATATTTGGTTTGGTTATATATTTCATATTCCAGTTATTTAGAGTTGGCACTGTTGCCCTGCTGGCGCTTCCTGAATGATCGACCTGTAGACAGTCTCCGGCGCTTGGTTATGATGACAAGAGGAATAGCAGATCCACTGGCATCTGCTTATTGTCGTATGTATATGGTCCACTGTGCATCAAAGCTACCTTCATGTGATTTAGGTACATTTGATCCAACATGCACTATAGTGATGGCTGATATTGAATAGATAAATGCAATTTCAATTAACCCATTACATCCCTAGTCGGTTAGGTGGAATCATGCCAACAGTACCCGCCTTCAATTGACCATTTGGGTTTTGGTTTTGTGAACTGAAGACAATACCCCTTTTGTTTACTTTCATGAAGTTGACCATTATGACTTCTTCACTGCCAAGCCTTCAACTCTTCCATGCTTATGTCATTTTAATTGCTAGCATGGTATTAATGTGTTTTTTTTTTCTGACACTATTGGATCAGGGTACTTGATTACATGTACAAATGACATCAAAATTCTGCTGATGCCGGTTGTTTCTGAAAATGGTATTAAACACAGACAGTTTTGTAACAATAAAAGATTGCTTGTCAGTTTGATGGAACCAACAATTGAGTATATCATGAAACACCTATTCAAAGATGCATCTCAGGTCAGTTTAATGTGGTAATCATTCTTATTCTTGCTGGCCCATCTCATCTGTGTGAAAGCAAATCGATCTTTGTTTGTCATTTATGCTACTGAATATGATTATATCATCAACATGCTTTTCCAACAATAGTAAATTTAGAGGAACAGAAGAAATTATATGCAACGACTTATGGATTTACTATGATTGCCTTTGGGTAATTCGTGATCTTATGCTGATTGTGTTAATTTCTTGAATTCACTGCCTCAGCTGCAGTTTCTCTGTAATTGTGAAGTGTGTAAGTGAAGCCTATTAAAGATTAAAGTCCCACCTTTAACGGAGGTTGAAAAACAAAGTTTCATTTAAAGGACAAAATATGAGAACTTAAGCCTTTATATGTAACCCAATAATGCAACTAAACATAGTATTATAACATTTTTTATTTTGGTCTTTGGCCTGTTTGTTCATTCTCTCTCCATGAACTCCAATCCAAAAAAAACTGTGAATATAGAATGATAATCCTATAAATATGTAAAAGATGGCATGATAATCTATCGTTCTTAGTTCACACGGAGTGATCCACATGTAGAAGAAAAATGTATATACAGGGAGAGGAAGTGTTGAAAATGGTGCGTGCGTTGAGTCTACCATTAAAAAGGCCTGCATGCAATGACCCACACGGAGAAGAAGAATGTTTGTAGGTGGAAGGAGTGTTGATAATTGTGCACATGTTGAGCCCACTATAATAAAATGATATGAAGTAAGGCTCACATGTGAGAGGGAATGTCAAGTATTAAAGCCTCACACGGCTTGGATATAGAAAACTGAAGTTACATACAAATGCAAAAGCCTAAGTCAACTAATAAGGTTGACCTTTTAGCATGAGAGTTTAAACCCTTAGTTGTAGCTCAATATTAACTTTAACAAAGCTATTTCTTGTGAATAATGATACCATGACTTTGTGGTTTCTGTAGTATTTTGACTCAGTAGCATTCTAACATTTGTTGAAGAGGCAAGTCAGCAGCATACTGATGGATCTTGGGCTAGGAAGGAATCAGTCTGAGTTGTTTGGAAATTTCCCTTGTATATCAATTGTTCTTCACCTTCTGCTACAAGAACTTCCAAGTGAAGTAGTATGCTGTAATGCCATGGAAATTCTTCATCTCATTGAGTGCAACAATGATTATTCATTTGATCAGGTATTCATTTTGATTACAACACTTGTGCTGTGAGCATGCTTCACTTTTAGTGCACAAAAAGCGGTTTAAAAGCGTTCATTCAGTAGGTTTAACTTTCAGTATGCAGTGTTTGAATTACAGGTTGCTTGGATATAGATTATGTGAGGGGAAACTACAAATGGACACAGTCGATGCAGTGATTGGTAAAGTTCTTCAGGTACTTAATAGAGTTATTTTTTCCAGTTGGGTTGATATTCTAAACTAAGTTGTCTATATTTAGATGTTTCACAGGAATAGGGGATACTGGTAAGACAGTGAGCTCATTAGAAATTTTTGACAACTGCAGGGACAAATTGCCCTGTAACTGAGCTGCAAAATAATTGATCTAAGACTATGTACGGGTCTTCTAGATTGTTGGTCATTGTAATTTGACAGTTGTTCTCTTATATTATATGAGTTGTTTTCTTCCATACTAGATCACTTTGTGGCTCAAGTAGTTTTCACCCAGTAATTGATCTAGGACTATATAAGGGCCTTCTAGATTGTTGGTCATTGTAATTTGACAGTCGTTCTTATATATGAGTTGTTTTCTTCCTCATTGGATGACTTTGAGGCTCATGTACTCTTCACCCATTGAAATACTGGAGGTGAAGATTTTCCTTGGTCAGGCATGTCTCCAGATCTGAAGGACCTAATTATTGTTTATCCATACTGGAAAGTTAACCTGCAATATGAAAATATTAGGTTATTTGTCAACCCAGTAGAGATGCCAACAGCATGATATCACTATCAAGTTGGAGAGTTGGCATACCGAATTATTTTTATCCATGCACCATATTGCAGGCATTAGAACCATTTGCATCGGTATCAAGCATTCAAGTTGCTTAGAATCACAGTACTTTGAGGAATGTTTTCCATCAAGTTAACTTTCGCTGACATTTCATGTTTTTCAACTGCATTTGCAATGTTAGGTTGTTACTCCATATAATAGCCTTGATGAGTACTTGAAAGTTGTGGATGCTTATATGGATTTAGTTCTTCAAAACCAGATGGTAAGTTTGAGAAGACATTATCTTGTAAATGCCACTAGAATTTTTGTTTTCATTGTTTCTTGAAAATTAGCTTCCTATTGTTGCTTGTTGTCAGCTTCTTATTTAGGATGTCTCCGTTAGATGTCTCACTTAGATGAAGGACCATTATTAGCAGTTAAGTGCTTGAGTCCTTGGTCCAATGGTTGGGTTCTGACCTGGTAGGCGGCGGTATTTCTGAGCAAAAATAAAGTTATATTTCCGTAATTCCGAAGTATCTCTGCAACTAGATTTTTTGTCAATGATATTGAAATCCTTTTGTAAGAAATTCTTGTAAAGACCCAGCACAGATAAAACATAGTAAAGTTATCTTCATATAAAACATAGTAAAGTTATCTTCATATTATTTGCCAGGCTCTCTGAACATCTTTGGAGGAAACACAAAAACCAGATGCTGTAATAGTGTATGCAACTCCCAGGTTCATCTTCCTATGTTGGAACAAATTTTGAATTCTTTTAGTGCTTTTAATCAGGTTCTAATGGAGTATCATGAATATGCCTTTTTGAGCTCATCTATTATGGCACATCACATATCCATTTTACGCCACCTTTAGGGTTTGATCCCTGGCCCTTGGACCAAGAACCTTTATCACTTAGCCAGTTAGTCAATATGATATTTCATCTGTTATTTACTGTGCTAGTTCCCTTTATCCTGAATCTATTATTGTCGTATACCAGGAAAACCATATAAATTTACTATGCTAGTTCCCAGTTATCCTGAAACTATTATTGTTGTATGCCAGGAAAATCATATAAATTCCATTTTAGAAGGCATTTCTAAGCGATCATGCAATAATGGCATTTCTGAAGATGAGCTTGCGATCTTGCAGTCCATTTTGGTGAAGCTTCTTTTGCATATCAGAGTCTTGGAGGCTGTATTTTCATTGGTATGTTTCTCATTGCTGTTCTTCTATAAGTTTCCATATGCTTTGTGTAGCTTAAAGACCATAGTCAAATACTTTCTTTTCACAATTAATAACTACTTGATTTGTAATTGTTATTTTGTAGAACTATTTTCTTGAGATCTTAGATGTGATGTATGGGAGTTCAAGAAGCATTGTCAATATGAAGATTCTTAATATGGCAACAAGGTACATGTTATTAGTTACCTTGGCCTCGCATCTTGTAGTTGATAAGCTTTGCACTCTTGCCCAGGGGCGGAGCTAGGGGCGCCCCTGGGGGTACGTGAACGTGACCTCCCTCAATTTGTTTTTAATTTTATTTTTAATCATATTATTTTTTTAACTTCCTTGAGTCTTATCAGACCGTCTTGAACTCGATTTGTTGAATATTCAAGTTCATTACAACCGTGCTTAGTCAAATTCAAGATTAAACAACTTTAATAAATTAGTCGAGCTCACAAGCCAGCTCTTTAATATTGAATTAAATTAAATATATAATTTATTTTTAAAAAATATATATTTTTCATCGAATATTTATAGAAAAAAGCAAAACAAAGCGAGTTTAGTCCAACAGAATCCGAGCTTGAGTATTTATTTTTGAGCCGATTGGAATCTCAATATTACTGTAATTATGATAGAGTGATTTTTCGTATGAGTGCTTCCTCTCGGTTAAAAAGCTGGATCTGCCACTACTCTACCCTACACACACACACAAGGATGTTACCTTCCTAACTACTTCATTAATGGTGGACTTATCATCTACCTATTTATGCATCTATTTGTTACACCCCCACTCAAGCTTGTGCATAGGTATTAATCATGCCCAACTTGTTATAAAGATAATCAACCCGAGTCCCGGAAGTGCTTTGGTGAAAAGGCCTCCTACTAACTGTTCTTTGGTCTTTACATAAACGGTGGTAATCAAATTCGGCTTAAGCTTTTTACAGATGAAGTGGCAATTGATCTCAATATATTTGGTTCATTCATGAAACGCGGAATTTGAGACAATGTGGAAAACAACTTGATAATCACATTATAACTTTGCGGGTATGGAGACTTTGAGACTAAATTCTGCAAGGAGTTGACGGATCCACATTATCTTACTCACAGGCTGAGCCATGACCCTATACTTTGATTCCGCACTAGAGCGAGAAACAACATTTTGTTTCTTGCTTTTCCATGAGTACGTTCCCTCCCACGAATACGCAGTAACCTGAAGTGGATATTCTATATAGGTATAACCATAGTTCCTGTAGAGTATGGCACGTCGTAGAGCTTCTTTCAGGTAAGCCAAGATATATTAGAGAACAATCCAATGATTTTAGCATTATAAATAGAAGGGTTGACTTTAGTCATCCTAAAGCCTTGCCTGCCCAGAGTCGTATGCAGATAAGCTAAGAGTCTTAGGATAGTCCTACTGTAAGTTTGTGTTATAATCAATAAAGCTTTTGTTTGTGTATTATCTCTATGTAGGCATGTCCATCCTTGTGTCTTGCTAACCCTTTGATCTAGTTGACATCATGAGTTGTTGTACCCACGTATATGTCATTCCATAAAACCTAACTATTCTCACTAGTGCACCATTATACTTATCTTACATCCAAGTATAGAATATGAACATTGTTAAACTTCAATGTGAACAATCATATGTCAGCAGTATACATGTAATGTAACAAAAATAGCTGTTCATGAGGAAGAGAAAAATACAAGTGTGCTTTTTTCTGGACCTTTTCATGTTTCTGCTGGTTATAGTGCTTGTATCACCTGTAAAGCTTACATTTTATTTTTCATAGAAGTTGTAATTTAAGTTTATTTCATGAACAGGAACGGACATATATGTGATCCTAGAACGATACAGTTACTTTTTGAAATTTCACAGTCTCTACATGATGGTATTGACTATGTAAATGACGATAACCAACAGCAAACGCGTTTGATTTCTCGCTTTGTCAATATGGTATTAATTTTAAATGCATATTTATTTATTCAAGTGCTAAGTTCTTGCCTGTCACTATTCCCAACCGTCAATAAATGTGTAGACATTTGTTGTTTATATTTTCTGTTAGGTTGACTATGGGGCAGAGATGGAACGTCATTTAACATTTTTAGTTGAATGTCGCGGAGCCTTTGGTGGCATAAATCAACTTAAGGTACGATTCTTACAGAAGCTTAAGAAGCAATAATGGTGTTCAATTAACTATACTAAACTTTTTATCATCAAAAAATTCTAACTTGCTCCAATTTGGTCCCACATTCGGTTTTTGTTACAGTTTATCACAAAATGGTTTATTCTCGTATCAAGTCATCAGCAACCATGTCATGCACCAGCCACATCAGATATAAGAAATATTATCATTTAAAACATTAAAATTAGTACATTGCACAATTGGATGACATGTACCATTTTGGTACAACTTGTGATACTTTGGGACTAATTGGAACGAAAAATGCATGGGCCAAATGGTACAAATCTGATACTTGTTTCTCCTGTTGACACCACCCTTGGTTGGTTGCCTATTTCATCGATTCTAACTTGTATTCTGAACGCGTATTGGTTGCCTTTTACATCAATTCTTATGTTCTGAACTTTTATTGCACCTCTGGTTATCTTAGTTAAGCTGCCAAAACATGAAGAACTTGATATTATGCTTCTATGTGAAATTGTATTAGTTTTTGAACGTAATAATTGATAAAGTGAGCTACTTGCAGATGGTCTTTCCTTGTATCTGGTAGTCCATTGGGACATTTCCTTGTACTTTCATTCAGCATGTAGTTCTGTTTACAGGAAACTCTTGTTCATTCCAGCAACGGTTTAGCAATTAAAGCTTTAAAAGATGCGAAAAGACCAGTCAGTTTTCTAAAATCTTGCATAGCTTTTAGTGAGATCACTATACCCGCTATTTCAGCCCCGATAAGGCAGCTGAATCTCTATATTGAGACTGCAGAGGTGATGTATTCTTATTTTTCAGGGGGGATTGCTGAAAAGTGCCCGCATGGTCATGCACGGAAAACAGCTTTTTGAAGAAAAGAGAAACGTGCTTTGCACTACACTGTTCGTCGTTATTAAAACTAACGGAAATCCGATTTCCATCAGCCACTTTTCCCATCAAGGCCTCCTGAATTGTCCATATATCCTCACGTGGCTGTTGGAAATTGAAATTGCATTAAGTTTAGTGACGCGAACCGTGTCCAATACACAGTGTAGTGCAAAACTCGTTTTTTATTTATTTATCAAAAGGTTGTCTTCTGTCTGTGACCAATTCATTAGAGCATGTTTCAGTAATTCCCCCCCTTTTTTTACTTGTGTTACACGAAGCTAAGTCAAACATGTATTCTTATTTGTGTTTCCATATAGCAGGTTGCCTTGTTAAGTGGCTTAGTGTCTCATTCAGATGGACTTGTGGATTCAGCACTCTGCTGTCTACAAAGTTTAGACTTGAAGGATGGTCAGTTCATCATTTTTGGTCCATGTTGTTAAATTTAACGTTTTATCAATAATACTTGTTCAATATAATGAGGGCATCCCTTTATATGGGGATTAACTCTATACTAAATAGGAAATACAATAATACTAAGCAACATAGAAATAGTTTGCGAATAGGAAACTAGGAATAGGAAATACTTGTTTCTGGAAATAAACTAAACTCTAACACAAGTTTCCTCACCAATGTCAGTAGTTGTATTGGATATCAATGGCTAAATTCTAATGTTAATTGTAGTTTGAAGACACCATATGTTAATGTACTTGCAATCATATTCTTGCATGCTTTAATGTTGAGACCATCTACGCTTCCTGTGATCTTTCGTGATGCTATGTTCCAGTTTTATTTATTTTGGTTAAAAACAATCAAAGCTATATGGTGTATGAATTCATGACAAATCTGATTTGCATTTTCAGGTTCTCGAACATCAGTTGATATTGATGGACTTACTTCTTCAGTTCGAAAACTATGCAGCTTCTTGGTAATAGTTCCAGGTAATTGACGTGTTTTTCAGTGATGTATCTTTTCTTGTTAAGAATATATTTTAGTTGAACAGGTGGTGATCAATTTTTTATGGGAAGCTCCCTCAAAAAAAAAAAAAAAAAAAAAATTTATGGGAAGCGATGATAAAACCTTAACAAATAAATTAAATAAAGCTACACTCTCCAAACTAATTAAAAATAGGAAACGTTTTTTAATATACTGAAATGATAAGGTTCGGAGCTCGGTTGTTAATATAGAAAAATGGTTGTTAACCAAAAAAACACGGATCGGTGGTGTTAGGCTGTTATATTAGGTCAGGCCTGCGAATCTCAGAAATTTATCTTTGTATTTGATGATTAAAGTATTGTACAAGACCACATATACTGCACAAGGTACATGGATTAGGAAATCAGATTAAGAAGTCGGGCCTAAGCTCATAGGATTGACACTCCCCTCAAGTTGATATGGGTTAATCGATCAACAACAATTGTCTGCCATAAACGGATATGTCAGCCAACGGGAGATTCGAAGGTACCTGGGGAGATAGAGAGCACTCAAGAATCATGTACATCAAGAATAAAGTGACAGTCCACCTCAATATGCTTGGTGCACTCAGCTGCAATATCTATAGCACTAGTATTGTCCACCTCAATGTCCTAAGTGATTTAATTTCAGGGACGCAATTTCTCTTGCATCGCATGTCGTCAACAGTTGAGTTGTGCACTCTTGAAATAATTGGGGGAATCTCGACATATAATAAAGCCGCAATAAGAGCAAAAGTAGAAATTGAAAACCCATACCGATCCGGTGGCACAGAATGTCGTGTAGAACGACGTAAGGGGCTTACTAGATTAGGATCCTCAGCTGAGACTTCTGATATAGATGTGGACTTACGTGGCTCAGTAGATGCATCTGCTAAATCAATCAAGGTATGAGACTCCACTTTTGAATCAAGATGTGCCGGAGGAGGCCAAGCGACCAGAGGAGGACGCCTTGTATAGACCATATTAGGTTTGTATCTGACGGACAATGGAGGACTACTGAGAACAAGATGATTCAGTAGGACCAGCAGGTCTTTACTTACATAAAATAACAAAGTCACTTACAGTCTTTTTCTTTTTGCTGACTGAAATGTTTTCTTTGGAAGCATATACCAAGAAGAATGGGATTATAAGGATATTTTCGATAGTTCATCAAAGATAAGCATAATTTTCAAATAAAATTCAAATGGAGATACCCTTCAAATTTCAACAACTCTGGAGCATACTTTTTCAATTTGCTCATTACGTATTGGCCAACGTCACATCTTCTGAATAATATGTATCTTGAAATGGGATTTCGCATTTGGTTTTGATATAGAGAATGTGAAAGAAAGTTGTTAGTGTTATTACGACAGAATTAGTTAAATAGGTTGAAGAAGCTGGACTTGTTCAATAGCTAGTTACTCCAATAGTAGAATAGTTGACTTTATACCAGGTCCATTCTTTCTAAGGAGAAGGAAAGGTTAATGGGTAAGAAATTAAAGATGAATGAAGAGTGTCATTTTTTCTAAAATAAAAGCTGTTAGGTTATATAAATTCAAAATGTTCCATGTGTATAGTTCAAAGTAGAAAAGATTCAAACAATCTTGTTTTTGTTGATCCATGATTTTCCCTCCTTTGAAGGTACTCCCAATCAAGTGAACTATACCATATTGTCACTCCTGAATTCACAATCATGGTATCTATCTGTAATTCTTAAAACATTGCCCCCATGTTGGTTTCTATATTTCATGTTGTCTATTTTTGGTTGTTTAATATTCGTACTGTGCTGTAGGATGTCACCGAGATTGATGACAAGAATACTTTGTGCACTACTTTCGTTATCTGCAACATTATCCCAAAATAATCTGCCATACCATGTGCCTCATTCAGAGGTATTCTTTGTGTGTTTTAACTAGTGGTTATGGTTGTTTGTTCTGGGAAATTCTAATAGTTCAGATAAATGGTCAACATATTGATATTGTAACTAAGGACTCAGAAACATGGCCACAGTTTGGATTGGCTTTGACTGGAGGTAAGGAAGAAAAAAGTAAGTGTTTCATTATATATTGATGGGGAAATTTCATCTCGCTACCCTGAAAATAGTTGAGTTTCATCTCGCTACCCTGAAAATACTTTATAACATCTCGCTACCCTGACTTTCTGTTTTGTGTCAATTTAGTACCTACCGTTAGTTTCTGCCTATTCTCCATCCATTTTTCCATCCAAACACTTGAAAAGTCCATAATACCCCTCACTAACATTAAAAATTTCAAACTCATGCCATTGAATTTCAAAATTTATTTTCATTTCTTTATTCTTTTAAAAATCAGTTTTATGTTTTACAAAAATTATATTTTATTTTAAAAAATCAGATTTATATTTTACAAAAAACAGAATTTAATTTTCTGATTTTTTAATAATTATTTTTAATTTTCATTAATCTTTCTAAATTCTTTATAAATCCGTTTATATTTAAAAAAAATCAGAATTTGCTTTAAAAATCAGTTTTATTTTTATTAAATTCAGTTTTTTTTCTTATTTGTTTAATTTCTTTTTGGTGCCATTGGTTCTCGTATGCTTCTTCTTCATCATCTCACCCATTTACAGACATTTTACCCATTTATTGATTCACATCTCCATTCAACAATGACAGGAACCACAAATCTCCATTCAACAATGACAGGAACCACAAATCTATTGAACAAATCACACATTTCTAATCATCCAGACCAAAATTTACAGATTTAAAACCAAAATTTGAAAAAGAAAAAACACAAATCCCCAAACCCAGAAATTAGGGTTTGATGAGACCCTAAAGAAGGAGCTCGAGCAGATCTGGAACCGAGGAGCTCGCCGCCGCCCCACCCCGTCCCACTAGGTCCCTCGCCACCGTCGCCGGAGAAGAA
>JAYMSV010000426.1:0-17180 GCA_036897745.1 Erodium moschatum
TCTCTCCTCCCTGACACGACCTCTTGACACGACTAGCCGTGTCAGCGCATCCTGTCAGCACCGACGCAACGCCTGACACGACTTCCTGCAACGACCCGTTAGAGGTGCTCTTAGTAATAGAAGGGAGTCGAGATGAAGAAAGAATCAGTGCAGGTAGAGATCAATTCACATTGCTGCAACTTGAAGAGGTGTCAATCCACCTCTTGGCATGGACTGTGATGCAGAAATCGATGTCTCATATATATGGATATAATTGGGCTTTCAACTATCAGCTTAAAATTTTAGTTGAGTTGGTTCTTTAATACAAAGCACCGTTGTGGATGTTTTCTTTGAGGATTTGTTGCAATAGTCCAACATTTCTTATTGGAGTAACCTTGGAATGCTCCGTTTTGGAGGCAAATCTTATGCGTAAACTTCCTAGTGACATAGTCTGTTTCCCATACAGATGGAGAATGTTATGGTGTGTGATTGGGTTCTTGTTGGGAGACTACTCTTATTGTAAAGGATGGTTCGTGGAGGATGTGACATGGCAACCCTGTTCTGATGTAGTCGAGTAGGTAGCAAGTATCTGAAGAGGTACGAGAAGGACATGCCAGGACCAAAGCGAGGTACCCAGGGCAGCTCTTTTACTACGTCTCATGCCATTAATTTGTGTTCGAACGAGGAGAGGCATGCACATGGGGAACTTCACACTTCACATGCCGACTCGAGTAAAAGCCAGAAACTACCAAGACATGGATTCAACATGGGAAAAACCAACGTTATCGGGAGAAATTTCCCCCTGTCAGGCACGATCGTGTTGAGCCCTTTCCACCATCATAAGAGAGATTCTCCTCTGTCACAAGGAGGACTTACCCTCTCCGAGACATTGGGAGGGATCATGCAGACACGACAAGGCCACAAGGTTCTGACTAGGTCGCACTTAAAGAAAGAGTGAAGAAACATATCTTACAGGTTCATAGTATGGTAACCTCAAGTGCCGCTCTATGCATGAGGAAATGACCATTGCTGGAATTTTCAGGACACGATTCAGAGGATGACCCATCTAAAATCGAGGGAACCTCAAAGCAACCTCCTACCGACCAAGGGGTGACACTGATTTCACCGAGTATCGCCGCGACAGACTTCGATTAGGTCAGAAACCAACACAATTTCAAGAGCTAAGCTACTGCCATAAAGGAGATGCCAATTTCAATCACGGTTTACAAGATTGGTCAAACCTTTTTCGATTTCCAGTGATTATACCGATGGTCCAGATCACGGTTTGACAGCATTCGGATCTCTCCTTTGATTTTCCTTTTTAATTTGTATCACGTGCATACTGTTAACAACAACATCCCATAATTCAGAACCAGTTAAACTATATTAATTTATCTTTCTAATTAGAACCTCCCAATCAGATTTAAGAGGAAGGTCGGAGAAGTGACAGAAGTCAAGGTAGTAGGCCCAGGTGCACAATGTGTCCGTTTTAAAACCACGCACTATCAACCACTCCTCCGCCCAAGTAACGAACCATTTCATGACTGTACACGACATCTTCACCCACATCCCAACACGCGTCCTCGAAGCTACACGTGTCGATCCTCCATTGGCCACATCACGTTACTTGACGTTACCGCTTGTCTGTATAGCATACGTTTCGTACTCCGAAGGCTCAACCGACTGGTCGCCATTCGCCAACTACGACTCTACGTCTAGAAAATCAGGAGGCCGCGAGGAAGATTCCGCTGAAAACGACACCAAAAGCCGGTCGTATCGTCATCGCGTGCGTTCACTTTGAATCAACTCCTCTCTATCTGTGTGGTTGATTCTGCCGAGGAGACTCGTACTCATTCCCACACTTCAGGTCGGTGTTTGCTTTGCTTTCTCTGAATCTCGATTTCGATTTCGTTATTTGAATTACTTTTTTGATTTCTGTTCGTTTGTGTTTATCTAGATTTCGTTTCGCATGTTCGAATTGATGATGTTTTTGACATGAATTTGATCGAATTCGTATGTTGAATTGTGCGAATTCTTTGTTTGCTGTTTGGGCGGCGAAGTTTCAGATTACGTTGATTTGAAGCCTGAAATTTAAGAAGTGTTTGTGTGGAATTGGTGATTTGGGTTTGTGTTCATGGGGTGGTGAATTTGGAGGATCCAATTAAGTGCCAGTGATGAGTGATCAGTACTGAGTGTGCACCAATTCCTTAGTGGTAGGCAGATTTCAGTGAGGGTGTAAATGGCGATTTCTGTGTTATTGCTTGAAATGGGGTGCACTTTGTGCACGGAAATATTGTTTTTTTGACCTCCAAACAAAACCAATTTTGAACCCCTAATTAATTTTACCCTTCATGAAATGGTTATATTACCAACCCTCCCCCTGAATTTCAGTGGTCACCAAGGGTAAAATCGAACTTTCACCATCAAATGGAGGCTATTTTGCAAAGAATTTAAGCAGGAAGGCTATGGAGCAAAAAAGGTTATCAAATAAGGCTATTAGGCCAAGCACCAAAGAGACTGTTGCCCTTTTGTACTTGTTAAATTGGGAATTAGGATATACAAAACTTAGTTGAAAGTGTAAGATATAGTACTCCAACTGTTCCAAAATTAGTGTACATTTTGGTTTCTAGCGAGAATTAAGGATTATTGAAGTTATGGATCCTCTTTCCCACCATGTTTCACGTGCTGCCATTTGTATGGTACTTGACTAATTCATAGAGGAGGATTGTTGGCATTCAATACATAATTCACTTTTTAAAAAGGAAAGTGGACACGTATTTGATGTTGTTCAGGGTATCAACTTAACACTATTTGATGGGGTGGAATTCGATGGAGTTTGTGGTTAGAGGTTGAAAGTGGGTAGGTAGTAGTTAGTCTTCAGAAGCTTGGTTCCATGAGGGTTTGGCTGTAGTGTTCGTGCTATGGAAAGTTCATAAGAAACGTATCATCCAGCCTTTTCATTGTAAATTGAGGATGGTGAATCATGGAGGTCCATGCTATAAGAGTGGGATTTGTGAACATTTACAAACGGAGTAATAATTATACAGTCACTGAAAGAAATCACCATGATTTCTTGCCTCTTATGAAGATTTTGTTTCATTCCTATTTTGTTTAGTCAAATGTTTGTTATTAGGTAGGCACTTTACTTTGTGACCATGTACACATGTATATGTATGCACTGTTTCCTCTCAATGAAATCAAGTCAGGATAATTTATCATTTCTTTAATGGTGTCATAGTTTGATTGATATGGGTCTGTTTGTGGGCCTCCCCCTGCTTCATTCCTCGTGAACTCTGGCGCATATGCAGAAGTCCAGTCCTGCTATGATCCACGAGCAAGCGAGACACGTGAGGGAGAGTCTTTTAAGAAAGCGCAAGTGTAGACGACATGTGAAGAGGAGTGTTGGGATTGTAATCCCATATTGAATAAAAGTAAGACTAAAATGCTACTTATAAAGGTTAGGGTTTCACACAACTAATAAGATTGACCTTTTAGTTGTGGAAGCCCAATCTGATATAAATGACCCGTTTAAAACCAAATTTACATGATCTCCCTGGCAAGTTGGGCACTGCAAACATACATGCACCAACTTGAGGGGGAGTATGGACATACATGCACCAGAGATTTGATTACTGTCCTATTTCGCTTAGTCCAATGTTCTGTAACTAAATATAACCTTTCTTTACAATAATAAAGCTATGTTAAGGTAGTTCCTCATTAAGTAGATATAGTCATTAGGTTCCCTGCTAGTTGATAAGTAATATTTATCTTTCCGCCATTTCCAATTGGTTTTGAGTTGGATGCTACAGCAGGCTAAACCAAGGATTTTAAATCACAAAGAAAAGTTGATTTGCTGCACATTCTTTGCCTTTTCTCTCTGCACATAGTATGCTTATCTGTTTTTTTTTTCATCTTTTTTATTTCCAGCAAAGTTCTCAGTACTTAGTTGTTCTTGGCCTGTTAATCCAGCCACTTGAGATGGGATGGGGAAATATATACAAAAGGCGCATGAGGGTTTTCACCATGGCTGTAGTAATTTACATGGATTATAAGGTAAAGTTCGTGGTTCCTATTCAGTTCTTTGATATTTTATGTATGGATTATCATATTACCTAAGTGTTTGGTGTCATTGAAGGCTATTGGGCAAAGAGAGAAATGGACTGCCAAATCCAAAAGAGCCCTTTTATGGGAAAAGGCTCATGAGCGGAATGCCAAGCGTGTTCTGAGTGTGATAGTAGAGTTGGAAGGTTTATGGGTGAAACTTGGACAATACTTATCAACACGGGCTGACGTGCTTCCTCAGGCATATATATCCCTTCTAAAGCAGTTACAAGATTCTCTTCCTCCAAGACCCTTAGATGAGGTTTTTCTCCTACCTAAATTTCATCAACAAAAATTGGATTTTCATAAAATAGTATCTCGTTCCATTTTCTGTTGCATAGAGAAATATGTGACCATTTTTTTTGTATTATTAGAAAACATTAGAGCACACTATTTTACTATTCCATTTTGCTCTCTCCCTCTAGCAGTGGCTGGGAGTGGGTACACAAATCTGTATATTTTCTACAATTCGGAGTCTATTTGTTTAAAATAATGGTGGAATTCTAATTTTTCTTTCACAGGTTTGTCTGACCATACAGAAAGAGTTGGGACAAACTATCGATGTTTTGTTCTCATATTTCGATGGAACTCCTTTGGCTACAGCATCAGTAAGACCCCTAGACTGTAATTAGTAGTAGGAAATTGGCGCTTGCTTCTGTCAGGATTTAGTTAAGGTAATATTTGTGGCTATAATTTACAATTTTATGCAATTCAGATAGCTCAAGTCCATCGTGCAACTCTTACCAATGGGCAGGAGGTGGTCGTGAAAATTCAGCATGATGGCATTAAAGCAGTCATATTGGAGGTTTTACATTTCAAATTGTTCCAGTTGTTTGGATGAATAAATTATAAATGTAGTCATTGTTTTCGTGCTGAGCATACAATTTACTTACAGGACTTGAAGAATGCAAAATCTATTGTTGACTGGATAGCATGGGCTGAACCACAGTATGATTTTAATCCCATGATAGATGAATGGTGCAAAGAAGCTCCTAAAGAACTTGACTTTAATCATGAAGCAGGTATTCTCAGCTTTCATTTGAACTCTGAAATTAACATATTTTACTTCAATTATTTGCAATTGGAAGAATGTTCATTGCTCTGTATAAAAGAATCTAGGTTGTTACAAGTTACCCTGAAGAATCTAAAAGAATGCAAAGGAATTTTTTTTTTGAGAATTCGTATAACAAGAACTACCTACGCCATGTCTGGGTGCTGCTGTTGGATATTAGCCTTTTATGTTTAATACCCTTTTACAGTACCATCTTTAGATTAGTTCCAACAAAAGAATGACTGATCGAGTCTGCAGTTCCTCCTAACACCAATTTTTCTTATTTCATGATACAAACACCATTTCCTTGAGATTTTATTCAAAGAATAATTTAATCATTTTAGTGTGCTTTTGTAAGAATGCGTCCTTTTGTGTTTGTAGAAAATACAAGAAGAGTTTCTAGAAACCTCGGATGCAAAAACACATCTGACAATGTCAATTCAGCAAATCGAGTGGATGTCTTAATTCCAGATATTATCCAGGTATTTTGTTCTAAACTTGTAACATGATCCCAATGATACAACATGACTGCATCAAACACATGTGCCATGCATTTTTAGAATTTTGTTATGTAGTCCAAGTAATGTAATTATAAGATATAAATTCTTTACTGAGATGAATCCACTTATGGTTTCTTCGTTCATGTATGACATATGGATCAAGAGGATTTACATATCTGTAAAAGCAGGTAAATAAATTGGAAAAAAGTATGTTCCTATTGCTTCCTTAATTATGCATTATAAGAAAAGAGGGAAAGTTTTTTGCATTTCTTGACGGTAGAACTTTGTGTATGATTGATATATAACCTATAAGAGGCTACCACCTGTATGCCAAAATTCTTCTCTTTCTTTTATCAGCAATAAAGCAGGAAATCCTAACCTAACGTAGTGTAAGTTAACCAGAGCTTTACCTCTCACCTAACCCCTACACCACACCTGTTCTCAAGCAACTGACCAACTTGGATTAAAACCTCTGATCTCAAGGAAATGAGAGAACTCACTTGACCACTAGGCCAATCTTAGTGGGTGCCAACATTCTTCTCTTTATGGATGCACTATAGATCAACGCCCAAACCATGAATTGATGTTTTGCCTACCATTACTATATTCTGTTTTCTTTTGTAAATTTGTTTGTAGGATGATATATACACTAAAATTTCTTATATCATGTTAAAGAGTCTGACATGATAGATCAGTAGTTGCAAAGGAAGATGTGCTTTGTTCATTCAGTTCAACTTGTTTGGCCCACATATTTTCTCACTTACAATGCAAAATAATACTTGTGTTCTGCACACATCTTACTATCTAGTTTGTTGCTTGCTTTGACAGTCAACTGAGAAAGTCCTCATTCTGGAGTATATGGATGGAATACGCTTAAATGACACTGAATCACTGGAAGCTTTAGGTGTAGACAAACAAAAGCTTGTTGAAGAAATAACTCGTGCATATGCCCATCAAATATATGTGGATGGTTTTTTCAATGGCGACCCTCATCCTGGTATTCTCTCTCTCTTGGAACTTTTGGGGTATTATTAGTCTGAGCATTATTTCTATAATAGATGATTAGTTCAAACGTGCCACACACGTGTACTTAATTAATTCTACCTGTCAAATCCCTTCTGTGGATCATTACAGGTAATTTCCTTGTGAGCAAGGAACCTCCACATCGCCCAGTTTTGCTCGACTTTGGGCTTACAAAAGAATTATCAACTCCTATGAAACAAGCGCTGGCAAAAATGTTTTTGGCAGCTGTTGAGGTTTGTTGATATTATGAACTTATTTGCTAGTAAACACATATCATTAGTTAAGATTCCTGGATGCAAAGTGAATATTTATTCAAGTTCGCTTATATTTTGTAATAGCACAGAGTCACTGAAGTTTCTTAGACAACTCTACATTTTAATCAGCGGACCAAACTTGTATAAACACATCCTATAAGTATTGACTTGTGAAACACAAAAAATAAAGTTAAAGGCCTAAAAAGTAATGAACTTTTGGAATGATATATTTTATAATTTGTATTTTCTTCAAAAGACTAATCACATATTACTAAGACAAACGGGTTTGGACTTGTACCCACATTTGCTATATCATGTGAATTTTACAAACACATCTCATGAAACATATCCCATGATTGCGTCTATGACATGCGCATAACAATTCATTTGTGCCTCTCTTTTTCCGCCAAGCAATCTATTGGTATTTTCCTGTTTGTGTTAGCATTTATTCGATATTATTTTTGTATGCTGAAATGTTTGTTGAACTTTTTGTGACAGGGGGACTTTGTGGCCCTTCTTTCTGCTTTGTCAGAAATGGGACTTAAATTGCGGCTTGATGCACCAGAGCAGGCTATGGAAATTGCAACCATATTCTTCCGTAACTCAACTCAAGCAAGTGAAGCTCAAGTGAGTGTTTAATTCTTGATTCTCAAGTTCTTTTCAATTTAAATAAGTTATATATTATGCTGAACTATATTTTGTTTATATCTTTTAAATTTTGTTAGGAAAACATGAAATCATTCGCAGAGCAAAGAAAGAAAAATATGAAGGCTTTGCAGGAAAAGATGAATCTCAGTGAAAAAGAAGTTAAACGCTTTAATCCTGTAAGATAGGGTTTCTTTGATATGTTGTCACTTTTCAGTATTTTATTCATGTTTATTTATCTATTTATTTATCATAACAATCTTTATTCCAGGTTGATGCATTTCCAGGAGATATGGTAATATTCGGGCGTGTACTTAATCTTCTGAGAGGTTTGATATAGAAACCTTTATTGTTTCCATCATTCTGTTAAGAAAAAGAAACTTATCTTTGATTTGGTGTGACTTGAATATAGGGCTATCTTCTACACTGAATGCCCGCATTGTTTATATGGATATCATGAGACCGTTCGCAGAATCTGTTTTAGAAGGGTAATTATCTCACTAACCTCGTCATGGAACTATTGTTTTTTCCCACTCTACTACTCATTTTAACATGCTAATTCACTTTCCAGAAGCATTAACAAGGGACCAGTCATGAATCAACAGTGGATCTATGATACACCAGTCCAATCCAGTGTAGAAGCCAAACTCAGACAGCTATTGGTCGAGTTGGGTAATGATGATAAAATTCTTGGAGTTCAGGTATGCGAGTAAACATTTATTCCTCTAAAAACCAGATATTTTATTGTTTGTAGTACATAGAGAAAATGAGAGCAACTGTTCAAAATAGATTGATGCATGCGTTGCAGCTATCAGGACATTTTGCATTCTGTGCACCAAGCCCGTAGAGGATAGTGTGTCAATTAGTGACATATTTTTGGAGTAGTGTGGCGGGTTTCTAGGCTGGTTAAGTAGCTATTTTGTGTTGTCTTTTTCAAGCAAGCCTCCCTTAGAATTTGGTTTTTATTGTTTTATCCAACTTTTTGAGTGGAATTTATTGTTTTATCCAACTTTTTGAGTGGAAACAATGCTTCTTTGTAAAGAGATTCTTATTGATAGTGATGAAATGACTACTAAGTTTGGTCATTTCTAATTTTGATGCAGGCATTTAGTTTTCCCCAAAAGAATTTAAGTTGATCAATTTTAATATTTTTTCTTTAGGTATGTGCCTATAAAGATGGGAAGGTAATAATAGATACTGCTGCTGGGATGCTTGGTAAATATGATCCACGTCCAGTTCAGCCTGATAGCCTTTTCCCTGTATTTTCTGCAACAAAAGGCATCACGGCAGGAATGTTACACTGGCTGGTTGATAATGGGTAAGTTACAATACTTATTTTACCATCTCCCTTAGACACTGCAACTTTTATGACTATAATTACGCTATAGTGGATTGAATCAACAAAAAATATTCTGAAATACATACCAGCACAATAATTTAGTCTTAGTAAGTTTGTGCCATCCTTATGTGCCTCATCTGGGTTCTCTGTATATGTTGATGTGAAGTTTCATTCGTTCTATGAAGTATGATTGGCTGCATATATATTGTTAATGGATATGTTAAAGGAACTATTGTGATTGGCAGTCTATCATCGTAAATTAAAGTCAAGTTATTATAATTATTCGTAAATTACATTATGATAGCATGAATACTTTAGATGATTAATACAGGATTAAACTATCTGTAAGTCTGAATAAATGATTTTTATGTTAGCTGTTGAACTAGCATCAACTATGGGTGTGACAATAAGAGCTACTTATCTTTGTTTCACTGTGACATGTACTTGCTGATGTAGTTTTGCATTTCCACAAGTATGGTTAATGATGTCTTTATATATACTTTAATTGGTCGGTTACCATCTCTGAGCATTTCATCTTGTAGAAAACTGAGGCTTGACGAAAATGTTGCAAACGTGTGGCCGGATTTTGGTTCAAATGGAAAAGATCTCATAAAGGTACAAAGTTTCCCCTTCTATGTTAGTAAAATTTACTGCATCCATTGCCATCTGAAGTTTGCATCTATTTATCCCTTTATTGTTGCAATTATTGTTTTTCTTTTCCAGGTGCATCATGTTCTTAACCATACATCTGGTCTGCACAATGCCTTGGCTGACATTTCTAAAGAAAGCCCTCTTTTATTGGGTGATTGGGATGAATGTTTAAAGCGCATTGCTACATCGACGCCTGAGACTCAACCTGGCCAACAGCAGCTGTATCATTATCTGTCTTTTGGATGGCTATGTGGTGGGCTTATTGAGGTATCATTGCTTATGCATATCAAATACTAGATGGTTTGCGTGTCATTGCATTTAGTGCCAACATTATCCTGGAAAAACAATTTAGATGATTGGACGGACTATATTGACTCATCATGGGGAGAAGTCAGTCTAAATCTTATAAACACTTCCCTCTTCTTGTCCGTTAGTTATAGGACGAACAAAGACAATTCTTGACAAAGGAGTTGAAGGCTTGAAGTATTCTATTGCACTAATAAAAGGAAATAAAAAGAAAGCAGTTTGATTGGTCACTCTATAAAGTCAGAAGACTGAGCTTCATGTCAGTCAAAGATAATACTCCGTGTATTTTGCGCCCTAAAACTCTCTCTCTCTCTCTCTCTCTCTCTCAGAGAGAGCTTATGTTCTGTGTTGCTATTTGTTTGTTTTTATTTGATTTATTAATCTTTGAATCAATGAAGATTGCTCAATCACTTGAATAAAACTCTTAACTGTATTTCTGAACTTTAATTTCACCCAAAGCTACATAATAATGCTTGTTGTAATGGCTTTTTGTTTGGGCAAAACAGCACGCATCTGGGAAGAAGTTCCAGGAGATTCTTGAAAAAGTATTCATACACCCCCTCAATATTGAAGGCGAGATGTACATTGGAGTTCCTCCAGGTTCGTTTTAAGCCATATAATATCTATTTTTAATCTTCCCTCTGCTCAACGTTCAAATAACAAGTACACGTGAACTCATGCACTACCTTATCCTTTGCTCTTAATAATCATATTTTTTTCAGGTGTGGAGTCTCGACTTGCCACACTAACGGTAGACATGGATGACCTCAGCAAGTTGTCATCTATAGGGAATCGCAATACAGATCTGCCCTCAACCTTCCAGCCAGCGCAGATTGCCCAACTTGCCACCTCTTTGCCAGCTCTGTTCAACATGCTGCAGACTCGCCGGGCAATCATACCAGCTGCTAACGGGCACTGCTCGGCCCGTGCTCTTGCTCGCTACTACGCAGCCCTAGCTGATGGTGGTGTGGTCCCACCACCACATTCTTCTCCTTGCACACCACTACTTGGAAGCCATCCCCACATCCCCAAATTTCCTTCCCTCAAGAGCTCGAAAAAACTCAAAAGCAACGGCCGAAGTAAAGGTAATGGACAGAATCCAAAGATGAGCACAAATACAAGTCATTGTAGAACCGGCAGTGAGAGTTGTAGTATAAGAGAAGGAGAGCCATTCTTACACGCAGAACCCAAGGGAGAAAATGTTGGCAAGATATTTAGTAACACGAGGATTCGTGATGCATTCATGGGTGTTGGAGAATATGATAACTTAGCCTTGCCCGGTGGGAGATTTGGGCTAGGGTTTCGCAGGGTTCTGTCCAAGGAAGGCACTATTATTGGGTTTGGACACTCGGGCATGGGTGGATCCACTGGTTTTTGTGATTTAGAAAATAAGTTCGCTATTTCTGTGACAGTGAACAAAATGTCATTTGGAACTGTGACTGCAAAAATCATTAAGTTGGTTTGTTCAGAGCTAAACATCCCTTTGCCCGAGGATTACGCAACTCGACTTGGCAGCGAGGGGTCTGATGTAGGGCCCAGTTCCGAAAGACCTCTGATTAATTGAGTTTGGGAAACTACTTTACATGCATCTACAACACACCGTGTTGTCAATATTTAGACACTGGGATGTATATCATATCCACCAGTACCTCCGGGGCCTAGACATCGAAGGTGAACTCAGTTTATACTTGTTATATGTATAGCTACACATGAATTGTCATATGTTGTCGGTCATTTATTGGATACAGAAGAACATATTTTTTTTCCATCAGTCACGTAGAAACAAGCCGATTATAGCAGAAGCCTACATTCCGACTTAGATCAAAGGTACACTATTCTAACTATTAGAAGCTTGTTGATACCTTCCAAATCTCTGTAACTTATTCTGTTTATGCATCTCTATATCACCGGGAATTGGTTATGCGATTGTAGTGTTGAAAACCCATTTGGATTCTGTTTCTACTGTCATTGATGATTAATTTTGAGCACGATGAACTCAATAATTTTGAATCTGATCTGAGTTGCATATCTTGTGTGTATTGAGTAAGAGCAGGAAGAGTACAGTGCATCCACGTGATGCTAGAGAGCTTCACTTTTTGTTTAATTAGCTTAATTTGCTCATAATTATTTTCACGGGAACGCGGTTTCTGCACACCCTCACATGCTTTGTAAATTAGCTGGAGAATCATTTCTTTATTGGTTGGTGATTGTTTCTGGAGATTCTGATGGTTGACACATCTCCAACTAACTTTATCTTAGCACCAGCAGTGTCATTGCGAGGTGTCTTCTAGGTACTACTGTTAGAGAGAACGGGTCCATCAAGGAGATATAACTAAAAATCCATATTAATAGTAGGTTATAATCATAATTTATGCATTTTAGATCATTTTGTGAATTTACTTATTTGACCCTCCTACAAGATAAATCCATGACATTTTGTTGCTGTGAACTTTTCTTTCCGATAAAATCAAGTGAAAACTGCAACCTATAATTAGATCAAGTTTAATGGATGGTTCATGTTTACGTTTGATTGGTCAGTAGAATTCTTTTCTCCCTTTGAACTAATACGAGGATGGAGTCTACTAGGTCGCCTCTTTGTGGTCAAGTGTTTGAATCCCGGTATGTATGTCTGATTGGGAACAGACGTGCTCCCGGTCTCTTGTTGATAAGATAAAAGACTAATCCGAAAAAGGGTTTTTTGGGTTATTATTTCATCCCGTTTATTCAGGTCTTTTATAAAATCAAGTGTGAATATTTGTATATCAACTCTATCTCACAATCAACTGACATGGAGTCTACTAGGTCACATCTTTGAGGTCAAATGTTTGAATCCCCGTCAGTATATTGGATTAGGAACAAACATGCTCCCGCTTTCTTGTCGATAAGAAGAAAAAAAACTAATCTAAAAAGAGTTTTCTGAGTTATTTCACCTCGTTTATTCGGTCTTTTATAGAATCAATTGGCATGGAGTGAGCCACCCCCAATTTATTCCTACTTTCATTCTATAAAGACCAGAAGAAAAGAAAAAAAGAAGATGTGAATTGGATCTAGTCATGTAGAGGTATGTAAACAGTAATGGGTTATTGATTAGGTTGACTGGGATATGCTTGCAGAATGAGCAACTGGGTTTGCTTCCCATTATGATTTTGCATTTGGATCTGGTTACATATCAGATATCAGATCAATGTATATTTATTTTATACTTATTCTTTTTTCTACTTTTACTTACAATCATGAAGATAGATCCTCCAATTCTTTCTAGTTTAGGGCACATAATTCCAACTATATATTATCCATTATCGTTAAATTAAGGAATATTAATGAGAGGGTGGAAGTGCTAGCCTAGCCCACATCTCCAGAAAAACACAAAAATGACATTATGAATTTATGATTCACTTTTTGTTTAATAGTTTTGTATTCTGTATTGTCTGATCTGATACACTGAACCATATTCTATAGAGCAGAAAATAGAACAATAGTATCCACCAAAATCTTAGAATTTTAAATTCATTTGCCAGCTCTACAATCCTCTATATATATATTATATACAGAGACTAATCACCCACCCATATGTTTAATCAACCAATTACTAGAATTTGGTCATTAGCCATTTTTTTTAATGTTCTTGTCCACCATTCTCTCCTCGTTATCATTTGTATATAACATGGATTATAAAATAAGTACATTTTCAAACTTAAGTCTGTGAGTGGCACAATTGGAAAAAAAGACTTGAATATGATTTTACCCTTGCATGATTGATTGTGGATTTTTAACCATATAGTCTTTTGCATAAATGAGAAACAACATATTATTCACATTGATGACAATTTCTAAAGCCAATTCCTTTTTTTATCACGGAGAAAAAATTTATTACTGAAGCTGACGATACAAAGCGAGAAACTCAAAAAATTCAGAAGCGAGCAGGGCCTAAAGCACAATCAGCAATAGCAACAAAACTAAGAAAAAATAATCAAGTAATCCCAATGGGACTAGAAACCCTTTCCAGTCGACCCCTAAATTTTTAAAGCCAATTAATGAGAACATGACTCCGTTTTATCAGTTTTTCCAAAATAAAATGGATGAGTTTGATATCCGTATTTTTGACCTCTTAATTGTAAGTCACAGAGAACATCAATAACATGTATTGGAATATTTTTTTTTATTGCGAACGTGCAACCCTCATTTATCTTCTTCCAAAAATGTATTGTACTTTTTGTTTGTCATTAGAAAAACGACAATTTTCGTTAATATTCAAAAAATGTTCGATTGATCTAGACATGAAATCTCTAGCAAATTCAGAAGTCCTAAAATATCCACTCCAAAACCAAAAACCTAAAGACACCAGATTAAAAGAGCAAGATAAGTGAGTTAGGGGTTTAGAATTTAGGGTGCAAAAAAGTTTGTTCAGGGTTCGTGAGAATATTTTAAGAATTACTTAAATTTTCTTGGGATCATCCAAATGAACAGAAAATTTTGAATATTAATGAAAACATCATTTTCTCGTAATAAACGAAAAATATAAATATTTAAAACAACAACATGTTTGTGTAAAAAAAGATGGATCAAAACCACATTATTGTTGTAACCCGAACTTCTAACCTGGATCATAAGGGGTGGCAATGTTGTAATTAGCATAAAGTGCAAGGGGCTAATACCAAGGGTTGCAATATATAAAGGAAATGGACACACTCAACTCTCAAGCCAAAGCAATTCAACCTTGTAATTCCCAGATCTCTTACATTCTTTTATTCAACAAAGTCCAAAACACAATGGGCATAACCAACATGTGCCAAAGACTCCTCCTCGAGCTCAAGGCACTACGAAGACCCTCACCGTCACAATCAGCCGGTGATGATAACGATCACGATCATGATTCACAACCATCACCCGAGAAACAGGCCGACGAGCTGATGATGAAGGCCCTGACGGCGGTGTTCGGGATGGAGAAGAACGGGAGGATCAAGAAGGAGAGGGCCCGCAAGGTGGTGGAGAAGCTCTACGCCGCCGGGGACGGCGGCTTCGACCTCCCCGGCGTGGAGGAGGAGGTGCCCGTGGACGAGGTGCTCGGAGGGATGGAGGAGGACTCCCAGAGGCAGCTGCTGCTCCGGGAAGCCTTCAAGATATTCGATGAGGACGGCAATGGCTACATCGAGGCCGTCGAGCTCAAGAGGGTGCTCGATTGCTTGGGCCTCATGGACAAGGGCTGGGACATTCTTCAGATTGAGAAGATGGTTAAGGTTGTGGATTTGAATTTGGATGGCAAGGTTGATTTTGGAGAGTTTCAGTTGATGATGAGCTCATAATAATTAATAATAATTGCTTCCATTAATTTCTTCTTTCTTTTTCTTTTTTTTGTAATTTGTATAGTCTCTGATGGTAATAAAATGTGTTCCAATCTTGCATTATGTTTTTTTTTTCTTTTCTAAATAATAGCAAGTTGTATTAGAATTAGAATCAATAATTTGATACATAAATAATGTTTTCACTTATTATCGTCTTAGAGCATCGACCGTGGAATCGGTTCTCAGGGTCGATTCATGAAAACCGGTGAAAAAAATGATTTTTCCTCTCCCACCTACGATTCTTTCTCCTTGGAAACGACGAAATTGTTGACTCTGCAAATTTGGGAATAGACCCACTTTTTTTTTCTCTCGTCAGCCTATGTCCCCGTGATACCTAATGATTATGTTCTGAATCGATCTTCACCGTGGGTGCTCTTAATAAATTATTGTTAAAGGGACTTGAAAAGTCTCATAAAATGGTTGGTTGAACTAGTTTAGTGTTTATATGTTCATTGGTGTGATTTTTTTACTTTTCCTCTTAAAATAAATGTTACATCAATTTTACTATTTGACTAAAATTGACTGAATTTTGTATGTGTTTGACTTACCATCTTTACCTACCTGCTCTAGAATTTCTTATTTGAAATAGTAAGTTGTGAGATCCTAAATTGGGATTAGAGGGACCCATAACTTTATGTCACTAGACATTTTATTTTTAATTGTGGATGATTATTACTAACATATCATAACATTCCATTCATTAAAACTCGACACTTCCCTAAACACCACGAATCTAAATTCCAAAAACAGAAAAAAGAAAAAAAAAATAGAAAAAAGAGAAGAAAGAGACATATATAAAGGTTTGTAAACAACATAGGAATAGGAATGGGAGGTTAATTCTAATTAAGGCCAAATCTCAGACACACAACTGACTGTGTCGCTGATGCTCCCATTATTATTGTTGACATTTTCTCCACTTTGGATCCTCAGAGCCGCATGGTTCTGAGCACAATAAGAGCCTTGATCTCTTCCGACAGTGATGGTCGGAGACACCACCCCGCACATGTTGTTTGTGCTCACGTGCTGTTGCTGCAACGACCTCATATTGCTCTGTAGCAGCTGATTCAAACTGCTCGTCAGTGACCCTCTGGCAACCATATCCTCAGCCAACTTCACCTGAAATATGTGACAAAACAACATAAGTCGTCCCCGTCTAGTTTTTACCACATATATGTCGAAATTAAAACCGTTTCGTGAACATATTGATGTCTTCACTCATCAGATATAATTTTGGGGTTGTATCGGACTTTAACATAATATCGGATCCCGAGGTCTTGTCATGTTCTTATATCTATGTAACCACTTGATGACTTGAGTTTTAGAGATTATATATATAAGCTATACCTTGGCTCTCAAAGCTTCGACATCAGATTTAAGGACTCGATTGTCAGTGTCAGCGTCACGAAACTGATAAGTAGCACCGGTGAGCTGCTTGAAGAGAGCTGCATTTTCCACTCTTAGTTGATCCACCTGCACCTCGAGATCTGCCACGTGGGCTTGCTTTCTCCTCCGAGATCGCCTTGCAGACTCACGATTCGAAACCATCCTGTACATAACATCGTCACAAATATCAAGTGACTCGATTAATAAAGTCGACTTTAATTAAAATTGTGAATTCATATTCAAATTTCTACGTGATATTCAAGTTTGGTTTTGACTCATATATTGGACACATTCTTCCACGTCCGTCATTTACACCATGTGATCTTGGGTTCATATTTATTAGATCCGGGGTGAGACAAAAAACATAAAACCGAAGAAATCGAGCAATTATTGTTTTGGATTTCAATTCATCGTATCGATTATATTTTAGGGAAAACGTTAGTTCCAAACGTTAACTTCTTTGAACGTTTCGTTATCACGTCCTAACCCAGACCAACGTTTGGAACCAATTCCATACTTAAAACGTTTTTTTTTTTTTGCAGAAAGTATAAAACTCCGTCCAATTAAACGATTTCGTTAACTTTTGAATCGAAAAGTCTAAAATAC
>JAYMSV010000427.1:0-17180 GCA_036897745.1 Erodium moschatum
TGTCATTTTGCTCAAAAAACAACTACAAACCATGGCTTTCCTACTACTAGTAGTAGTAACCATTGTATGGAGTCATAGTAGGGAGCCAAAAATGAGCTCTTACTATGGCTTTCCTACTACTACTAATAGTAACCATGGAGATGCTCTAAGCAAAGAATCCGAACCTAAAATTTCATCCCTGACGTCTTCCTATTTTTAGTTTCCCTTGAGCAGTATGCAACATTTAATTTTCTTTTATAGAAGAATGACTATTTGGAGAATCAAACCGTAACAACTCGTAATCGAAGAAATAATTTAAACAAAATGCTAAATTCAGAACCACTTTGGAACGTTTGGCTACCAGCTCTGAAATTGACGATTGGTTGGGCCTAATTGACATCCTCATCCTCAGCAAGAGGCTCTATTACACATCATTGAACGATGCGTTTGAGGCCAAGTGAAGCCCACCAGTCTCAAGTCCACCTACAGCCCACACACAACCACCTTTGTTAGCCCACTTTCTCTGGCGAAAAAATTCAGATAGAGCTGCTGCATCTGTCATTTCAGCCAGTATCGTAAGAGATCACAAGTCCCATAAAGGCAGGATCTTATTCACCTTGCACACGTCCAGTTCCACTTCGTACTTCATCATTCTATACTCTTTCACCATGCCATAAAATAACATATTTTTCCCATAATCTGAAAAGTAGATCACTTTAATATATATATCTATTTACACAATATCATAACGATTGCAAAATCCTAAAAACAAAACCAATGTATTTTCATTGCACTTATAAATATATAAATAAACCCAGAATTAAGTTAAGCTGTAAAAAAATAGACTTAAAACATATCTCGCAACCCTAATTCCCAAATCAAAAAAGCAATGCCCTCACATTAAATATTAATTTAGTATCTAATTATTAGGATGTCCGAATTTGGCCAGAAAACAAGCCCTAATATTGACATGGTTTCAACCGGCTGCAACCAGTAACCCATCCACAAGGTGACTGGCTAGAGAAGGTCGAAATTACTATCTCCACCCTCCCATTCTTCGTCTCTCTTTTCATTTTATTTTCTCAGTCTTTTATAAATTATATCCCACAAACAAGATACATTACATTACATTGCACACAGGCTCTGTTGTTTGAGAGAAAAAGATTCAACTTGTTTTTTATTTTTTCAATCTCATTTTTTTCCCCACAGAATAATCTCCTCAGCAGCTTTGCTCGGTAGCTATGCTGTTGTTGGAAGCTTGCCGTTGAAGATTTTTGCTACAGACGGCGACTTCAGACGACGATCCTCTTCTCCTCTGTTTGTTCTTTGTAATTTTCGTTTTTATCATTTCCCGTTGATTTTCCGACGTTCCTTTATCTTCAAGTAATACAATTTACTTGCTGCGTTTCAGGATTCAGTAATCGGAGGTGATCTCGTGGAGTTCCAAATTGAGAATTCTGAAGGTGGAATCATGTGAAATTTTCCTTTTCATCTGGTTAGATCTGGTGATTTTGTTTTGGTGGTAAGATTTCTGGTTGGAGTTGCAGATGATGGCTTGATTTATTGATGAATGGGGAAGGTGTTCATTTAATCCGGGAGAGAAGATGAAGAGGTCCAGAGATGATGTGTATATGAGCTCTCAGCTCAAGCGGCCCGCTGTCTCTCCTCTGGGAGGAACGTGAGTTGCTTGTCATTTATCTACTAGGTTTTATCTGTTTATTAATTTTATTCATCTTCTTATCTATTTGTTGTTTTGTTGATTTAGGTGTTAGATTATGGAGGTTCAAATAGATTAAGCTGCTTTTGTGAAATTTTGGTAGGGGGTTGTGTGAATTTTGATAAGTTAGTTAACTAGGATTTTATTATGGAAGCAGCCTATTCTGTTTTACCAACTAGGAAAAAAGGAAGATGGGGTCTTGTTTTTCTTCCCGAGTTTATTAGAAGATCATGTGATTTGAGAAATTAGGATTGCAGATACCATATTTTCTGTGGAAAACTGTATTTGTTTCATTCTTTGTGGGAAGGGTCCCGATTTTTTTTAAAAGTTTGTTACCTATATATTGGATGAGTATGTCAGTTGCACTGACTGTTGATTTCCATGTATGATGTTTATGGATAATGAAGCTCCGGGCAACCCCACATGATGGGTGGAGGAGCTGCACAAAAACTAACAACAAACGACGCCCTAACTTATCTCAAGGCCGTGAAGGACATATTTCAAGACAAAAGGGAGAAATATGGTGAATTTCTTGAAGTTATGAAAGATTTCAAGGCTCAAAGGTGTGGTCGTGATATATGATGCACTCCATTAAGTCATTTGTTCAATGAAACTTTTCCTACATTTTTTACCATTCAATGTTGATTACAGAGTGGATACCACTGGCGTCATAGCAAGGGGGAAATATTTATTCAAAGGGCATCGTGACCTAATTTTGGGTTTCAATACCTTCTTACCAAAAGGCTTTGAGATAACCCTACCACTAGAGGAAGAACAACCTCAACAAAAGAAGCCGGTTGAGTTTGATGAAGCTATCAATTTTGTGAACAAAATCAAGGTGGAAATAAAATGGCATAGCTGATCAAGAGGTGATAGAAATGAGTTTATGGGCATAACATAATGTATTCTTGTTTTGCAGACACGGTTCCAAGGCGACGATCGCGTCTATAAATCATTTTTAGGCATTTTGAATATGTACAGAAATGACAACAAGTCCATCAGTGAAGTTTACCAGGAGGTATGCTTGTTACTTATTTTATAGTTCTTGTATATTGTGTTATTACATATTTTGCTTCCACTTGCCAATTTGGGATTGACTAATGATGAGAGCCTTGTGCACTGGGCTTCCAAATTTTTTTCTAACAAAATGTAACATATTAAGGCCTTTTGTAGGTTGCTGCACTTTTTCATGACCACCCAGACTTGCTTTCGGAGTTTACTTATTTTCTACCTGATGCTTCGGCAGCAGCCTCTATTCAATATGGTCCATCTGTTAGAAATTCTGTGCTGCGCGAAAGGAGCTCGGCTCCCACAATTCGGCAAATACGTCTTGATGAGGTGTTTTATATTTCGTCTCTGTATGCCTCTCTTCTGAGTATATGGAAAACTTCAAGTTAACATGCGATATCTGTATGCATTGTTGCCAGAGAGAAAGGACTACAATATCACATGCCGAGCCTGACCTTAGTGTTGACCGTCCTAACCCAGACAATAACAGATCCCTGATGATCAAATTAGACAAAGAGCAAAGAAGACGTGGTGATAAAGAAAAGGAGAGGAGAGATCGGGAAAGAGATGGAAGGGATTTTGAGCATGATAGCAATAGGGACTTTAACATGCAACACAAACGGAAATCTGCTCAGAGGCTTGAGGATGCTGTTGAACAGTTGCATCCAGGTGATCATAAAATTTCTATGAAAACTGAGTTACTAACTATGAAGTGTGCATGGGTACACATAACCACTGTTGGATCTCAAATCCTTCTACCTTCAAAACTTAATGGATGGAAGACCATGTATAAATCTAGGAAACCTAATGCCTATCAGTGCCACTTCGGGGTGCTCATATGTGCCTGGTCTTGAAACCTTGTTTTGGATTTTCTATAGTTAATTTTTCTTTCTCACTTAAATCATTTCATAGCAGGTATCTGCAGCCAACAGTATGCCTTTTGTGATAAAGTCAAAGAGAAGCTACAAAATCCTGACGATTACCACAAATTTATGAAGGCCCTTAGTATTTATAATAGGGAACTAATTTCAAAACCAGATGTGCGATCTTTGGTATGCCTACAAACACATCTAGTTAAGTTGCTGAATTTATTATGAAACATCATTAGTATTATATCTATTTTGTGGGAGAGATAGGTATGGTATGCAACATGCCTCATGAAAGATGCTTGAAACTCAAATTAATGAAGTCCTATAATTGTTAGATGTTTCTGTATTTGGTCAGATATGCTCGTGAAGGGCAAGCTTATCATCTGCTTAATGTTTAGAAGGAAAGAAAGAGAAACAAATTAACGATTCATGAATGCTAATGGGCTGTCTACAGATATGTTAATATTTGATTAAGAAAATATGTTAGCTTGTAGATTTATCTTGAATCTGTAATTGCCAATTGTTGATTTTGGAATGTTCTGCACATTTGATGCAACCAGTCCCTGATGACATAATAGATGGCATTGTCATTGAAACTCATGTTTTAGTAAATCAATTATTTTGGTCGGCCCTAATCGAAATGTGGAACTAACTAAACTTCAGAACGATAAATAAGAAATCGCCGTTCCCGTGTGACTTGCTTGTGTTAAGGTGTCACCGTCTTGCTTAGATAGTTTGACTCTGTACCATACCCATATTTTAGTCCTTGTGGATAAACTTTAATGAGTCCATAATATCATTAACAATCTTGAGGTATAACCCGGGGAAATGAGTTTTGGGGTTTTGGGCACTTATTTGGAAACATTCTATAAAAAAAAAAAAACACGTGGCAGTTACCATGTATATTTATGACAACATATCCGGCAATCTGATTAGTGATTTTCATGCCAACTCTTCGTCAGATGGGAGATTTACTTGGAAAATATCCAGATCTTATGGATGGGTTCAGTGAACTTTTGGCTTGCTGTGAAAAGATTGGTAATTTTTCTAAACTGATTGTTCAAGTTTCCTGCTTTATGAGCAATCTATCTAACCCAGTCATATCCTGCAGATGGGTTGCTTGCTGCTGTTGTGAGTAAAAGTACGTACAACTTCATATTCCATGTTATCTTTAGGCTAGATGCTTTTATAAGCTCTTCATAATGTTCATGTTTATTAACTGGAGACAAAGACCTAAGTAATTATGTTAATGGTCTGTGTCATGATAAAATCAAGGGTTAATTGCCAAAATTTACTCTTATGTATTGTCCACGTGCGGAAAACTACCTTATGTATTGTCCATGCTTTTAAACTATCCTACCTTTTGACCACGGTTGTCTGTTAGTTTTTTTCAGCGAAATTACTACCCTTATGTATTATCCACGTTCGAAAACTACCCTTATGTATTGTCCATGTCCCTAATTTTCCATCCATTTTAACGGAATATTCCAAAATTTGTCAGTGAATGACCATGGTCAAAAGATAAGGTAGTTTAAAAGCATGGACAGTACAGAAGGTAGTTTTCCGCACTGGACAATACATAAAAGTAATTTTTGGCAATTAACCCTAAAATCAATCATTTGAAACAAACACATACAGGGGCTTCGGTGCCAAGGGACCAGGGTCAACTCTTTGTTACATCAGGTTGAGGAGAATATTTTTTTATAGCCTATACCCGTATGACTAAAATGGTTGGGCTACTGGTCAACCTAATATGTGCTGGATTTGATCCCAGCTCTCTTAGTAGTGTACCAAGACAGCCATTTGAGTAGGCAACCTGCCTTTCAATATTTTACCTGTGAGGTTCTAACTAGTTGTTTATATATTCAAATACTTCAACTTTGACAGCCACAATATTACAAATTTTATTTCGTTACAGAATCGACGTGGAATGATGGACATTTACCCAGATCAATGAAATTTGAGGACAGTCGAGACCGTGAGAGAGTTGATGTGGTTAAAGATAGAGAATACCGAGAAAGGGATAGACTTGACAGAAATGTAGGATTTGGCAATAAAGATGTAGGAGGTCACAGGATGTCTTTATTATCCAGCAAGGATAAGTATATGGCGAAACCTATACAGGAGCTTGATCTCTCTAACTGTGAGCGTTGTACCCCTAGCTACCGGCTTCTACCAAAGAATGTATGCAGTACTTTTTTATGACACCATACTTCATTGCTATATAGCTAGAGTCCTAGTTTATGTTTTTGTTCATCTGGAATTGAATGTGCATTTTCTTTTCATGCTACTCTCAATTACAAATCAGGTGTATGAGAATGTGAAAAAGCAAGCATATCCTGCTCTTTTCGCTTCACTCATTGTTCCAGGAAGCAATTGACTTTTTCATAGTCATGAAGCCATTTCCTATTTGGACAGTCGTTTTGGATTCTGGGAGATTCTGTTTAAGGATATACTGACACTATTGCTTTGCTTGTATTATTGTTATGCTTCTACATGCAGTATCCAATACCTCCAGCAAGCCACAGAACAGAGCTTGGTGCTGAAGTACTGAATGATTATTGGGTATCTGTGACTTCAGGAAGTGAGGACTACTCTTTTAAACATATGCGCAAAAATCAGTATGAAGAGAGCCTGTTTCGGTGTGAGGATGACAGGTATAAGCTCAACTATGATTTCACCTTTTTTTCTCAACTTATTTACCTGAATGACTTACTATTTAGGTGAGTAGAGTTTATATAGTGGGTATTATAATTTTATGTTTACTGTTGTCCACTAACTTCTAGTTTGCTATAAGTACCTTTTTTGTGATGCTCAAAGACCAAAAGGTTTTTAAATAATCACAATATTTATCCTTATACTCACTGTTGACATCTTTTTGCTGAACCTTTCAAATTTTGCTTCTGTTGCTTTACGTATCATTGGCTAAAATTTTGCTCTATACTTCGTAATTTCTGTTCACTTGTTGACAAGCTTCATTTCATTCTGCCAGATTTGAGCTGGACATGTTGTTAGAATCTGTTAATGTAACGACAAAGCGTGTTGAAGAACTATTAGAAAAGATCAACAGCAATTCAACCAAAACTGACAGACTAGATAGCCCAATCCGCGTTGAGGAACATTTCACAGGTTATAATCTGATCAATGAAACAAAGTTGAGGATAGTCATTAATGTTTTGTGAGCTTATATTTCAAATATAAAAAATTCTCCTCTATTTCTTTTGACACAACCTTTTCCACATTTGCTATCGTAGCTCTGCATTTAAGGTGCATTGAGCGATTATATGGTGATCATGGGCTTGATGTGATGGATGTGTTGAGGAAGAACGCACCTCTTGCTTTGCCAGTTATATTAACTCGTTTGAAGCAAAAACAAGAAGAATGGGCAAGATGTCGTTATGATTTCAACAAAGTGTGGGCTGAAATTTATGCTAAGAACTATCATAAATCGCTTGATCATCGCAGTTTCTATTTCAAGCAACAGGATACAAAGAGCTTGAGCACAAAAGGTGATCTTGAACTTGGCATCATGATATTTATAAGGGTCGTTGGGTACTAGTTTGATATCAATCCTCACTGTTTATGTCAACTATCAATGATCACCTTTTAAAACTGCATTTGCTCTTAAATCTCTTCTACATAGATGACCTAAATTTACTAGTCACCCATGGTATCCCTATTCATGTAATAGTAAAGCACTCATGGAACTTCCAAATGGCATGGGTTTATCAGTTCTCATGACTTTGCCGTTATGTACTGCAGCCTTATTAGCAGAGATCAAAGAAATAAGTGAAAAGAAGCGTAAAGAAGACAATGTGCTCCTGGCTATTGCTGCTGGAAATAGAAGACCTATAATTCCAAATCTGAAATTTGATTATCCTGATCCAGCAATCCATGAAGATCTGTTTCAGCTCATCAAATATTCGTGTGGAGAAGTTTGTACAACTGACCAGTTGGAGAAAGTGGTGAAGATTTGGACTACCTTCCTGGAACCCATGCTCGGTGTTACTTCTCGACCTCAAGGTGCTGAGAATACTGAGGATGTTGTTAAGGCCAAGAGTCATGCCATACAAGGTGGTATTGCTAGTGCTGGAGAGAGTGATTGCAGTCATGGTCAGGACGCCCCTGCCATTAATTCTAGAAATGGAGATGAAATCATTCCACCTGAACAATCAAGTTCCTCTAGAATGTCTTTGATAGATGGGGACAAAATAGATGGTTCTCTTGATGTTGACCGGATTGCACGAAAAAGTGATACTATCTGTAATACTGAACAACTTACTGCATCTGTGGCGGATGAAATGTCTGGGATTAGTAAACTTGCCAGTCCCAATGAGCCCTTAGTCAATTCAAATGCCTCACTTACTATCAGAGCAGGGAAAAGTAACGGAATAAATAATGTAGCAAACACATCAGGTTTGTCGAGTGCTCATTGAGTTCAATATGTTATGGCAGATTCTCTCTCGAACCTCTTACTACAAGTTTCATTTGATTTTTCATTTATCCGATATGAACTAGAGTTCTGAGATCCATTTTTCATTGCAAGGGCTTAGTGCTAGTCCTTCCAAACCTGGCAATGTCATTGTTGAGAGCAGAGTGGACATAAGGTCTAGCAGTGAAATTTTACCTTCATCAGAGGTATGAATAATTTTGTCATGCATTCTGAACACAAGAAATATTCTCTCTACAAATGATTGTTCTGTGATTGTCTTACTTTTCTGTTGATATCATTTAATTTGTAACTGCTTGGAGAGATAGAAACATTTGTCATGTGCATGTTAGATGAACACATAACTTCTAAACATTAGCTGTAGGTTCTGAACAAACAGACCTATAGAGTTCTAGTAAGTTAAACTTTTTCTGAACAATAGTAAGTTAAACTTATATCCTAATTATTCCATCCTGGTTTTGAACATGATGGAACCACATTTCCTTGGCAAGGCATTGAGATAATTTGCAGTATCTTATAAAAATGATTTTTTTTGCTCCTACATTTTGGTAAAGTTAATTAAGTTGCTAGGGGGACTCGTGTCAACAGTTTTTTTCATAAACTCTTGTAAGCTTTCCAGTTCACTATTTGGATCTTCTCAGTTAAAAGGTGGAGCTCTAAATCAGATTTTTATGGTGATATTCTTTTTTTACTCTCATCTCTCACTAGTTAGAATCAATTCAAATGAAGTCCTGTATTCTGCACTTTGTCTTGGTAAGGGTTAATGAAGGATAGTTGATTAGTAGGCGGCATCTTAAAATGAACCCTTTCTGAAAGGATGATACGCTTTTTTGTAGATGCTTCAGGGTGATGATTGTACAAAACCTATCATATCAGCCAATGGAGTGATGACAGAAAGCATCATAGAGAACAGATATCATGAAGAATCTGTTCCACATTCCAAAATTGAAAGAGAAGAGGGTGAATTGTCCCCCACTGGTGATTTTGAAGAAGATAATTTTTGTGTCTATGGAGAAGCTGTGTCAGAGGCAAAAGATAATGCTGAAACCATGCAATATCAGAGCAAGCTTGGAGAAGCAAACGAGGCAAATGCAGATGATGAAGGTGAGGAAAGTCCACGAAGGTCATCGGAGGACTGTGAGAATGGCAATGTCTCTGGAAGCGAATCCCTTGATGGAGAGGATTGCTCCCCTGAAGAGCACGAGGAAGATGACAATAAAGCTGAAAGTGAAGGTGAGGCTGAAGGCGTAGCAGATGACCATGACATGGAAGGAGATGGAACGTTGTTGCCATTTTCAGAACGCTTTTTATCGACTGTTAAGCCTTTAGCAAAACATGTCCCTCCATCATTGCATGATAAAGAAAAGGAGTCAAGGGTTTTCTATGGGAATGATTCCTTCTATGTGCTTTTTAGGCTTCACCAAGTATATTTCTATCATTACTTGTTTCATTGTCCTCTATGAGTTCTCTTATTCTGTTTTCATGTGCTAATATTATTTGGTGCTTATTTTACAGACGTTGTATGAGAGAATACAATCAGCAAAGGTTAACTCTTCATCTGCTGAAAGGAAATGGAGGGTGTCAAATGATACAGGCCCCACCGATCTCTATACGAGGTCCTTTAACTTCATAGTTACTCTTTTAACCATGTAACATGATCGGTAAACAGATGCATAACTCACTTTATGTGATGCAGGTTCATGAGTGCACTTTATAATCTACTTGATGGCTCTTCTGATAATGCAAAATTCGAGGATGATTGTCGAGCTATTATTGGAACTCAGTCCTATGTTCTGTTCACATTAGACAAGCTGATATATAAACTTGTGAAACAGGTACAAGCATTTGCATATGACATTCAAACTTCTTTATTCCTCCTAACCTAGATACTAATTTTCATGATATTTACCTCAGCTCCAAACAATTACAAGTGATGAGATGGATAACAAACTTCTCCAACTATATGCATATGAAAAATCAAGAAAACCCGGAAGATTCATAGATGTGGTGTATCACGAAAATTCACGTGTTCTTCATGATGAGAACATATATCGCATTGAATGTGTATGTCTTCATCGTCCCGCTTCATTTTCCTCTTAAAATGTTTATTTATTTATAGACGTGTTTCTCAGCTGGAAAGTATGCCCCTCATAACAATTGTTAGTTTTAATGCAGTCCTCTCCCTCTCCCTCTCCCTCTCCCTCTCCCTCAACCTCAACCTCAACCTCAACCCCAACCCAGTTGTCTATTCAGCTTATGGATTATGGGCAGAGTAAGCCTGAAGTAACTGCAGTTACTATGGATCCTATCTTTGCAGACTATTTGCACAATGACTTCCTCTCAGTTGTTCCTGATAAAAAGGACAAGTCAAAGATTTTCTTAAAAAGGTATGTTGGCAAAGGACAACCTTTTGCTGTCTGCAATTAAGTCTGGGTCAATAATGCGAGTGCTAGTGTTTGCAGGAACAAGCATAGCTATACAGGTGGTGATGAATTGTATACTACATGTCAGGCCATGGAAGGACTTGGGGTTGTAAATGGTCTGGAGTGCAAGATAGCTTGCAGTTCATCTAAGGTACACTACATCATATGAAATCGATTTTCACTGCCTTTTCCCCACAGGTTTAAATAGAGATATCTGCTGTTAAATACAACTGCTGGCTGCTGGAGGTATATTTCCTTGTTTGATGTTTTGAAAAATCGTTGGCAGGTCTCATATGTTTTGGACACAGAAGACGTTTTGTTCCGGGAGAAAAAGAAAAGGAAAGTTTCACATGGAGATAGGTCAAGCCAAAATCAAATAAAGTCATTAAGTAGAGTGCAAAGGTTTCACAGATTACTTTCAAATTCAAAACCTGACTTGGTATGACCCTGCAGTGCAGTAGGGGCTTTGATATCCCATTTGCATTCATTCATGCACAATAATGTTTCGTCGTCTTTGGTGGCATATTGCACTTGTTACATACTTCGATGCTGCCCCAAATGAAAAAGCCTCCGGAAGAGTCGCTTCATTTATGTCTCACCAGTCAAAATAAAGGACCGAGGATAGGGGATACATCAGAAGAGATTGCAATTTATGTGGGATTTAGGCCAAAATCATGTATATATGTAATTTGTTCTTGACGTAAAACCAATAAGGTATATGTTCCTTCATTCCATTCATATATGTTTTTTGTTCATCTTTTTAGTGTAAATTGTACATAACTACACATAAGTTACCCCTTCACTTAGGCACATTTAACTTCGAATTTAAAAGGTATTTTTTTCATGTTTTTGTGCTTCAATTTTCACTGAACTACACCTATGATTCATCCGGTTTCAGGGCCGGTGAAGGAATACTAGAGGTCCCGGCCCGATGAACTGAAAATACCGCTACCGCTGCTGTCGGCCAGCCCACCCCGACTTAACATGGGACTTAGCTTGGGGTTTTTGTTTGTACCCAACACAAGCCTTTGCACGTACCACTGGTACCTTATATGAGTCCCAGTGAGAGGGCACGCTGCTGTTCGCGTGTGCGAGACAACCGAATTTATTACAAGTTTGCACCACAATCGTGTTGGTCATTCGGATTTATTAATTTTCACTTGGCAGCATCTTTAGAACAACACATATGAGCCCAGAAAGAATAACTATAACAGTTCCCAACAGTTCACGGTACAATTATGCAGGCTTGATGAAATCATATGAATGTTGAGCTATATACTACAAGGCATGGCAAATTCAAGCTGATAATCTCAAGCTCGTGAGAAAAAAGCAGCACGACAAATCCATTAATTGCATTACTTTCTGCCCTACAATCCAATCTGGGTATGTCTATCTTCATCATTCAAGTTCAAGTGAAGAGAAGATCCGAAATGCGTGTACTACTCGGCAAAGAATATGCACATACCTTGTGGTGGCATCATCCAGCCAACTCACTTATGGGCGGTCTGTCCATGACACTGTGTGCAGCCATCGCATTGCGCTGCAGCAACGGGTCAATGTCGGGCAACTTGGGGATCTGAGCCAATAGATCAATCGTTCTTCGCAACAGCCGAGCAACATCTCCCTCATCCATGGCACAGTCCATCATTAGTTCCTTCCAAGACAACCCGGAAGCCCAGGCTTCGACCATACCTGCAAACTGACTGTCCAGGCAACACGGGATGTCTAGCTCATGTTTCTCTTGCAGGTCCATAAATGAGCTTCTTTCTTCTTCCAGAGAGGAAATGGCCTCAAATACAGTTTCTGTAGCTTCATATATGAAGTTGTTGTCCTTCCAAGGACGGACTTTGATCCCTTCCGAGACTATACTACCACAAACAGCAGCCAGCTGTGGAGGCTTCAAACCTAGCAAGATCTTGTTCCGGAGCACCAATGCAAGCCAGAGTTCGTTTTCTCCCCTAATTGCAGCTGCAGTTTCCCCTAGAGGATAGATTGCGTTTGTGTTGATATCCAGTGCCCTGGTTTCATGAATGACATTGCTGATACGTAAGAAATCCTTCCAACCAGATGGTTCAATCTGTTCTACACGGTTAGTCAGACGTATTGATCTGGCTCTCAAACGGGCAATCTTCTCCTCATTAAACTTAGCCATGACTAATATCTTCCTGTACTCTTTAAAGCCTTCTGTGCGTGCTATCTTTTTCTTCAAGCGCGAAACTTTGTTTCTTTGATCCTTGTAATTTTCTAAGGCGTCATGGTACGGTTGTGAGAGTTGTAACTCATCAATCTCCGAAAGACTACTCAAAACTGGCACATTTAAGCTCCAAGACCATGTCTCCAGAGATCCTTCCATGTGCCACAAACCTCCATGTTCAGAATCTGAAAGCTTTTCCCACTGCAATTCCTCCTTATCAACAAGCCTAATCATTGTTTCCCGAGCCAAAGAACCCCCTTCGGTCAAGGCGGCATTAGGAAGACCTGTCCTATAAACCGTCCTAATCCATTTTTCAGTAAACAGATACCAATCATTATCTGAACCAAGAGCTACATGGTACGATGGTTCAATAGATTCAAGTGTTGCAGGAACTTCAGTGCTTGGCTCTTCTACTGTGTTTAGTGCAAACGAATCATCTGTAGCAACCAGGGTTTTGAGCTCCGAACCATGAAGAGTGTCCACCCTTCCCAAATAAACAGCAGAGACTACATGTTGAGTTCCTTCAGAATCTTTGTACTGCAAAGACACAAACGGCAAGTCCCCCTTTTCTGCCTCCTCTAATAGAGGTTTCAGACAAGACATTCTTGTTAACATGGTCTTTTCTCGTAGTTCCGTACGCAGGCGTTTTTCTGACCTTAGTTCTTCCTGTAGCTCTACAATCTCCTTGTATGCCATGGGAGATAGCAGCTTCTTGATCTTTCTATCAATAGCATCATCACTAATTTCTGAACTCAATATCTCAATCTCTTTTTCAATCTTAGCAAGCTCCTCTTTTGCAGCAAGCATGACGCTGCTGCCAACGTAGTTCCCAAAACTTTGCTCAACTAGTTTCCTAGCTTCTTCTATAGTTCTCCCGGCTTGTTTGGAGTTATCATCTGCATCATTCGATCGACGTGTGACTTTTGCGCCTGCAAGAAGATTCAGCACCATTCCATATGAAGCAGTGAACTGTGATACAAGAGGGTCAACTCCAGCAAACAGAACCTTGCAGGAATCTTCAGCGCCTTCATGAGCAGTCTGAATGAGCACTACATGACCCTCCTTATCAATGCCTCTACGGCCCGCACGCCCAGCCATTTGAAGCAGTTCATTTGGATTCAAATGTCTTCGTCCATTATCACTCCTCTTGCTGAGAGATGCAATGACAGCTGTCCTAGCAGGCATATTGATTCCAGCTGCAAGGGTTTCTGTAGCAAAGACAACCTTAACAAGTCCTCGTTGAAACAAATCTTCAATAAATGATTTCCACAGAGGTAAACAGCCAGCATGATGTGCAGCAGCCCCTTGAAGAAGCCCCTTTACAGCAGTCTCCCTCACAGCATCAGGATACTGAAGCCGGAACTTCTTCAAGGCCAAATCAACCTCACTCCTCTCACACTCATCTAGTAGCTCAAAATCTTCAAGGTACTGAACAGCTGCATCACATCCTTGTCTGCTAAAAATGAACCAAATTGCCGGTAGCATATCTCTATCTTTAATTTGCCTTAGTGTATCAACAACTTGAGGAATCTGTCAAATTAGTGATGTACAACAGATTATTGATCTATCAATCAATTTAAAGGATCAAGATGGATAGATAATAACAACAAATAGGATTCCGCTTATTTCAGTAAACAAAAAGGATACTGATGCACTATAAGCCATACTTGAGTCCGACGAATTGAGTTCTTGTCATTCTTTGAAAGCTCTGACATGCTGCCACTATTGTCGTCGTCTATGTCATTTCCACGCTTTCTTGAATTTCTTCTTCTAGACCTGTCATCCTTGTAATGCTTGACTCTTGAACGGTTAAGTTGCAAATAACTGAGTGACAGCTTTCTGATCCAAATAAAACAAAAATAAGAAAGGATAGGAGGATGCGGAGAATATATAATACAACCAACTTACAAAAGTAGAAATAATTGATCTTGATGCTAGTATTACAAAAATAATAATAATAATAATAACATCAGCTGCCCTGGAAGAAATCCAAACTACAGCAAGAGGTATCCTTATAGAATAGCTCACTAATCCGCCCACCTTTAGCGAGAAATTTACGAAACGGATATCCAAAAGATCCAAGTTTAACCATGTATTACTGATATGGCAGTGGGCTCAAACCAATTTCATGGTCATATGTAATAAATCATGTATTGTTAGAGAAGGGATCACCAACCTACGTACACTAGACGGATACAAACAGAACAAGGAGTGCATAATCGACTTTATAATGATGCTATCAATTATGCTCAGACAAAGTGTGATATGGCATCAATAACAGATGCAGACATCTCTACCTCTAAATTTAAATGAATACTCATAACACGAAAAAGCTTGAGCTTTGGAAATCAAAATTAACAAGCACAAGAGTGGACTACAATAACTATAATAGCAAAATGGGTAATCTGAATAAACAACTATATTGGTGATATAAGTACCTGTTCATGCCCGTTCCTTTTCCGTCAAGAAGAGGTAATAAAGCAGGCTTTGTAGAGAAGTGCCAAGTTAGTGGAACTGGTCGCCTTGATGACGTTACCAACTCTGCTTTACCATGAATCTAAAAACAGAATCAAATTAAAATAGGATTCAATTTCTAATACATCCACAGACCGTACTAGCAAACATGAAGTCCTCAATTGCCCAATAATTGGACATAATGAAAGCAAGACAGGAAATTTAAGCCAACAACACATGCAAACTCATCTGTCTAGTTAAATTATTTTCATATAAATATACTGTCGTAAGAAGGTAATTGGGGCTGTGAAATACTACAACACTTATGTATTACCTGACTAATCCAACCAGCAAGTTCATCTGGATTTGCAACCGTTGCTGATAGACATATAAGTTGAACTTCTTTTGGACAATATATGACCTGAGTTATATGACCACGTTGTAAGAGCAGCGTATTTCAAGAACCGATCGGCAAGAAACAAGACTAGGAGAAACTTTACTACATACTATCTCTTCCCACACAGTGCCCCGAGATATGTCACTCAGATAATGAACTTCATCCAAAATAATCACATCAACATGGGAAAGTCCGCCCCCAGAAGAAGTCATTCCGATGCTACATGAAAAGATAAGATATAGGTAATCCTTTAGTACAACAACTAATGCTCTAACTGAAATATAGAGACATTTAGGCCGACAAAAACTGAGTTTGAATAGGACTTGTTGGCACATATGAATATATGCAGTATCAAGACATAAGCTTGCCACACACGACTATTGCAGTTATCAGCCAGACAATGGATTACAAATAGCTTCTACACCCAAAAACTTAAATTATTAGTAAACTGATTTAGCCTAAGATTACCACAAAGTTATTTTAAGATCACCTTGTTCACCTCTACTCCGACATTGCAACAGAGTCAGAGAATCATAAACTATTAAAAAGGTGCATTTACCAAGTTGAGTTCTCCATTGCTCATTCTGAGAAAAATCTAAAATAATACCTTTGATACAACATGTTGCGCAAAATCTCCGTAGTCATAATCAAAACATGAGCATCCTTATTGATTGCAGAATCTCCAGTAAGTAGGCCAACATTGCTATCACCAAATGTCTCACTGAAATAGCAAACACAAAAATTACCACCAAGTCAAATGCAGTGTCAATGTTTTTCTAAACATCAACACAAGAAAATCATAAGTTCACTGAATAGAACACTTGAAGGTTCTGTTAGTGTTACTAACCAAAATTCACGGAACTTCTGATTAGATAATGCCTTGAGCGGAGTTGTGTAAAACAGTCGCCTTCCCCTAGCCACTGTGGCCACAGCCGCAGCTTCAGCAATTAAGGTCTTCCCACTGCTAGTAGGAGCAGACACCACGACCGACGATCCTCTCAAAAAGGCTTCAATTGCCAATCTCTATGAGAACCAACCCAGAAAATAAACAGAAAAAAAGTATACAAAATTGAAATTTTTATAACGGTTGAAATTTATCTGTCTTCACAAAGAATTAAATTTTGACGAGCGATGAACCTGAAATTTGTCAATGCGGAAGTCATAAATGGAAGAGAGCTCGTTGATATCAATGACTTCCCGGCCGAACTCCCGGACTTCCTTACGTAGCTTCTCCACTCTCTGATACCTGGATTCTCCGCCTGCAGCCAATCCTCCTCCAATTACATCCACAGACACTTCTTCTTCCTCTTCCTCTTCCTCTTCATCCTCGCTCTCGTCGAGTCCAATCTCGCCGGAAATGTCCTCGTACTCGTCGGCAGCTTCTTCGTCATCGTCATCTTCTTCATCCTCTTCGGCTTCGGACAGATCCGATTCTACGGGGACGAACGACCTTGACGACTTGTAAACAGCTCTGAAATGGAGCGAGCTCGGGGCTGGGATGAGTAGTGAATTGGGGAAAGAGAACCCTAGGGTTCGAAAGAGTGATTGGTGTTGAGGAAGAAACGGAGAAGAGGCGGTTCTGGGAGATGAGGCGCTGAAGAAGAAGAGCGCAGGCGACTTGCACGATCTCCTCACTAAACAAAACGACGCCACATCATTATTTGAATTAAAACGAAGAAAAAGAAAAGA
>JAYMSV010000428.1:0-17173 GCA_036897745.1 Erodium moschatum
TCCAATCTCGTTTTCACATTATCATTCGACCAAGTCGAATGTGGATGGCCCAGTCCCTCGGCTTAGTCATGAGTGCATGTGTTATCATGCACAACATGATAGTCGAGGCGGAACGTCATACATTCGATGTCTTCATTGTACCAACATGTGAGGGTGGGCCAAGCGAACCAACATTCACACGAGGAAGCTTCGTCTCGTCCCATGTCATAGTTGGAAACACTCAAATGATGCAGGATGAACGTGTTCATTATCAATTGAAGGATGACCTCGTCAAACACATTTGGAATAAATTTGGCGATGCTTAATTGTATTTGCATTCTAGTTAGTTTGATTTTAATGTTAGCATTTCTATTATTTTCGTTGAAAATATCATTGTCATCAAACTTTTAAGCAATATAATTAGTTGTCACAAAATATACAATATCCGACAAAATAGGAAACAAATTTGGAAAAAGTATTATTTTATTCCAACTGCCAGCACGAACAGCTAGCATGAACATCCTGCCACTGGATGTTGCTGATCGTTCGTGCTGACTATTGGTTAAGAGAGGGCTGAAATATTATTTTTTTAATCGAACAGTCATCACCAACAATCTAACATTGGAGATTCTCTAAGGTATAAACATATACAAACTATGCAAAACATATGAGTTTAGGTATAAATAAAAGCCAACTATACACTACGTGTATATATAAACTAGGATTGAGAATATCCACATTAATGTCTTTAGTCTATTTGAAATCGTTGTTTAATTCCGAATATAGAAATATCAAATTTTCATTATATTCATTGAAATGGTTCATGTATTCCAGCATGTGTTACAACAGCTTGCATATTAGTTCGCCCACTTCAAGTTTAAGTTCATTCAAAAGAAGAAAAAATTGTCACAAACATTATAAAAACGAAACAAAATATTTATTGAAATAACGACTTATTACAAACTAAAGGTTTTGACTTTCATACTTAGGGCCAGAACATAATGCAATTCCGTCTAAGGTGTTTTTGGAGGGTAGAAGTTGTAGAATCTCGTTGGCGGATATGCTCTGTTTCTCTTGTAAAACAATGTTTGAGGATGTAGATCACATTTTTATACATAGTCGTTTTGCTTGGTTATTGTGTTCAAAGGTATATGTTTGGTGGGGCCTTGTGGTGGTTTGTCCTATCTCTGTTACAGATCTATCATATATTTGGAGGGGGCGGGAAACAATGCTTGGTAATCTGGTAGGGTGAAAGTTGGATATATTTGTCTCTGGTTCATTTGGCTTCGTTGAAATGGAGCGGTCTTTAATGGGGTTTTGGAGGAAGTGGGTTCAGCCATGCAGAAGGTCCAACATTACTCTTTCGCTATATACAAAATTATGGGATATTGAGGCATGAAGCAAACTTCTTGGATTGGCAAAGGAATCCTTATGTATGACTTTTTATCCATATTGGGGTTTGTTTATGTTAGCGATTCGCATGTTGATCTCTATAGTTTTTATTGTGTTTTTGGTATTCCTCATGTTGATCCTTTTCAAAGTTAGATCACATGTTCCTTTGTAATACTCTTTAATTACAAGGATCAATAAAACCATCGTTGATAAAAAAAATCATTATCTCTTATCACTTGAAATCCTCTCTTCGTCGAGCTTTGTGTTTGTCCACCTTCTGACCTATAGGACGATTGATGATGGCATGAAAGATGAAGGGATCGGACTTGTGAAAGGTATAGGGTTGGTAGTCCTCAAATCCAAGAGGTTGTCATAAGGGACGAATGAAGAATAAGACACGACCTCCTTCAACCTTGGTTTCTTGCTGGGTTTCTCTTGAGTGTGTCTCCCTTTGGTTAAAAGTTTTTTTTCAACCGATCCACTTTGATTTGTTTCTCACCATCATCCACCAAATGTTTTGCATTAAATGTGAATTAAATTGGCTCTGGTACATCTACTCGGCCTTTACGACCCACTCTCATTCGATTTTGTTCGGATTTCTTATAGTGTCGGTTGAACCAATTGACCATTAGATTCGCTTCTAGAAGTGCTCTTTCATTTTCTTCTTGGTTCGAACTGGGGCGCCATCAAGAGTGTTAGCGTTGAAGTCGTCTTGCATAATCCCCAATAATCATTGATCTTCTTTTCAGCTCCACATGCATAATTTGTTGAATTTAAGATTCATGAACAAACAAGTTGTCTTTTCTCTTGATCGCTCCACACCAATTTTTCTTTACGAGAAAGGAAATGAGGAGGGCAGAGAAAGAGGATCATCCACCTTGATTGCGAGAAGGTGAGGAAGTTAGGGTGAGAAACGGTCCGTTTTTGTCCATTTTCAAACCCGAAGTTTGGTTTTCGAACAAAAAAACCGCCAAGTAAAAACAAAACATACCAAAATCATTGTTTTTCGGATAATTAAAAAACGAATAATAATAAAATTTTAGTTGTATCATGAAAAATAAAATCACATATTCAATACAACTTAAGTCAATTATGAGTACATAACATACCTAAGATTGAACTTCATTGAAAAATGAGTCTAACTAACAGGAAATGGAAATGTTTAGATCGTCAACTTATCATAAAAAAAAAACTGGACGTAATAAGGTCATGGACTTATCGCAAAAGAAATGAGCCTAAGAAAGGTTGTAAAAAGGTTAGGTGATAATCAAGCGTGAGGGCTACTATGCGCTAGCTGAAGATTAATCAGATTTGTATTTATATATTTTTTAATTATTAATAAATACATATTACACAAATACTATTAAAATATGAGCTATATTATATTATATTAAATATTTAAGATATTATTTGTATATCATCTTGAGTATTAGGTTTATAATTAACTTTGAAAATATTATAAAACTAACAGTCAAGATAATAAAACTAATAGCAATAACATATATATCACTTAGAGCACCACAGTGTATTTAATCTTAATCGTCTAGTAATGGTGTAATTGAAATTTTGTTCCTTAATGAAGATGTGTATTGCTAACAGTCGGTGGTATGGTAAAATACCGATTCGTGTATATTGAGCACAAAGAAGAAAATTTTGTCGAAATACCAATGAATGAGAAAACACGTATTTATTTGGAAATAACACAACTCTATAGTAATGCAAATTAATTTGGAGATTGTTTCCTTTTTCACTTTTCTAATTTCCTTTTAGTGTGACGGGAACATGGAATGTTATGTGTATTGTCGGGAAAATTATAAAACTAATCAAAATCTTGAAAGAAACGGAAATAACTTCATTCATTCAAATAAGAAATCCCAAAAAACCCATAAACCAAATCAAATCAATCCATTTATCCTTCTCGACATGTCGTTGAGGAAGAGCCTTTGGGTTGTCAAACCCTTATCTCTCATCTTCGAGGTGTCAATGTCTTGGATATCCCGATAATCATGCATGAGGCTTTCCAACGCGCCGAATGACATGAAACGGTGATTTTCCACGATGACCAACTTTCGATCCAATGTCGCGACAACCGGTGCCTTTCCCTTATCCTAATCCGTCCTTGTCGTGGCCACATTTTGGCCTTCAGGGCGGTGCCCACATACGGGCTTGGGATTGCCCTCGGCCTCTACAGTAACAACAGCAAAAATGTCCGTCTCAGATATTGGCGTCCCCGTTCCAGACCAAGGAGTCCCCATTCTAGATGTTTTTGGAGTCCGAGACGCAGTAGTGCCCATGAACTCGTTGTTGATCAGGGAGAACTTGTTCTCAAACCGGTATCTCGAGGAGGGATTCTCCCTCACAAGGTTCTACCAATGCTTCCAAACAAAGTCATGGTCAAACTTTTCCAGATACGCCTTCTCGTCTGCCTCCATAATCTCTTCGTTAGAGCGCCCACTTTGGTAGATGTTCTTGAGTTTCGAACAACAACCCTGAAACTACTTCACCTTTCGATTCGTGACGCTCCGTCTCCTCAATTGCCCAGGTCATGTGGGAAACATCCTTTTAGACATTGGTATAAAAACTTTGGGACGTTTGGTTGGTGCCGTTGATGGAGTCCTCCGAGTAATTGAGCCATGCACTTACGAGGGCGACCTCATCCTCCCGCGTTCATTTCCTGTTCACCCGAGGGCAACGAGTATTGGAGGGCTACGAAAGTGGAGTTAGAGCCGGGAGAGCTCGCACGCGTATGGTAGGCGGCAAACAAGTTACACCCGAGATGGGGAAGGAATACTTGACCGGAGTCATGCTCAGCCACAAGAAGAGATAATGCAACGAAGCCGTGTAGGAAGTATGCACTGACGACGAGACATAGGGATTCTCTCAATAGGGTTCACGTCACGATTGTCGGAGTATTGCTAGGAACTGGGGACGGAATATTGGTCGGAATAGGGGACGAAGTAGTGATGGGAATCGGGGACGTAATCTCAATCGAAAAAACCAGGTGGGAGATAGGAGTTCGTGCACGCCATCGCTTGGACACGGTTTCGACGGAGATCCAGTGGTGGCTGAGGTAGTGACTCTAAAGGGGGTGCTGCTGGAGAAACTATAGTTCTGATTGCCATAGATTCTGCACCAGCTTTGCTGGAGGAACGACTTAAAAATACGTCGGGGATTCATATTTTACGTTTCTAGTGCCGCCTAAGAATCTGTTGAACATAGGAGGCTTGCCAGAGAAGAAAAGGCTCGCAAATAATGTTGGTGGATGTCGTCGGATTCGTCAGTCAACGATTCAACTCACATAATCGTGTCGAATGTACGTGTTGTCAATGTTGATAAATCTACTGACGGTGTCTTAAAGACCCGTAGATTCAATAGATATGCAAAGATTCAACCCGTTTTTTCAAAGTTCTCGACATAATCAACGAAAAAAAGAGCTTGTGATACAAATTATATAGTTATACTAGATGCTCTTGTGTTTCATAGGAAAAAAAATACAACCAAGAGAATTCACATTTGCGAAATTTATTCATATTAGAGCATGTACAGTGTTGGAGTTCATTTGAAGGGGTTCAGATTCACTATTAGTGAATCAAAATCCCTTTAGAGGAACCCATGACCCGTTTCTCACATTGTGGGGTTTTAGTAAGGGTTCATTAAGGATTGTTGTCTGTTGACTGGATAATTAATATTGTTTTGCTGAATTTATCAAATAAAGAAATAAAACAGTAAATACTAAAGAAAATTGAAATTAAATGAACAAAATAAATTAATAATAAATAATAAAAAATAAACGTTAATTGACAAGACAATTGTTGCAGAGAGAAAGAAGTACAAAAAGTTAATCGTCTGATTCGTAATTCACTCCAAATCGATCTCATATGTACTCAATTAGGTGAACTTGGAGTTTACGGTGGATGGTATCAATTCTGTACTCGTTTCGAATGGCCAAGTATCGTTGGTAGGATAAGGGCCCTCCTTAGTGCCATCATTCAGGTGATGTCCAATCAGATATGTCCGGAGGGGCCTCGTAATACCATTCTTCATCACCTTGTTCGTTCTTCCTCTACAATCATGTTGTGTAGAATGATACAAGTGTGCATGATATCAACCAATGTCGACCTGTCCCAAACACATACGGGTCAAGAAATTATGTGTCACCGTGCTTGAGGGACTTGAAAAGCTCGTTCAATATCTTTCCGAGCACATTTTTGGACTTTGGCAAACAATTTGTATTTGCGTTGGACGGGATGTTGAATCGACTCACAAACCGACTCCATGTAGGGTAAATGCCGTCAACCAATAATAAGGTTGGTTGTATCGAGTGTCGTTGATCTTGTACTCCATGACATAGTCACGCCTAGCAAGAACGTCTTTGAATAAGTGACCGATATTTAGCACGTTGATGTCATTGTTCGAGCCTGACATTCCGTAAAACGCATGCCAAATCCACAAATCACGGGACGTTACAGCTTCTAGCATTACGGTTGGACGTCCGTGGTGATCTCCCCAGCCAAAGGCTCCTTGCAATGCGGTTGGACAATTCTTTCACTGCCAATTTATGTAGTCAAGACTCCTAATCATGTCAGCGAACCCTCGCCTGTATCCCGATTCCAGTAATCAGGTCAATTCCTCTGCAGTTTGTTTACGCTCATACTCTTACATAAAAACCTCAACAACGGTCTTGCAAAACCTTCGTATACATTGGAGTATGGTATTTACTCCGACCCAATTCGTAGGGATTCATCCAACGAATCAGTCGAGCACCCGTACGTAACATTCGTATCGTGGCGATGCATTTTTGGTGCGTTAATAACATCATGCGTCCGCAAGCGTCCAACTTTTCAATGAAGTAATCTTCATGCTCCACTATCTTTTCCTTCACCCGAATAAAAAGGACCGGCTCAAACGGTATCGACGCCTAAACATCTCAGGACCATAGGTGGGGTTTTGGAGATGAAGAGAAATAGTTGATGGATTGATGAAAGAGATTTGGTGGTATTTATAGGTGGTAAAATTATTTTTTTAATTGTTAAATAAATAAATTTTAATTTTAAAAAATACCGTTAGGAGCAAATGATTCCTTTTCCATGCCAGCGCCACGTGATGACCATTGATTGAGCAGACGTGACTCATGAATCGTGAGTCGCGTTTCACGGTTCTCATTCAAAATTAGGAAATTGGAACCAAACGAACCACACATTACAACGTACGACTCACACTTCTCAATTTACTAAATCGTGAATTGAAACCGTGAACTGCGCAACGCTTTGTATGCTTATGAATATATTTACTGTGTAAACTCAAACATCAATTTAAGGGAAAACTTTATAAAAATATCTTGTTCTATCATTTATTCTCAATATGTCTCCATGTTCTATTTTTCTTCTCAAAAGTCACCTTAAAGTTTCATTTTTTTTTCAAAATCTCATTTCTTTGACTTTTGATGATGAAAAGTCCTGCAATAATGACAAATGAATTGTATAAACGAGGTTTAATGACAGATGGATTGTATGAATGATGTTTAATGATGTTTTAACGAGACATCATTTTTACCTTTTCATCAACAAAAAATCAGGAAAATGAGGTTTTGAAAGAAAATAAAACTTTAACGTGACTCGCTGAGAAGAAAAATAGAATAGGAAGATAGACTGAGGATAAATGATAGAGCATTGTATTTTTATAAAGTTTTCCTCCAATTTAACAAGATAAAGAAAATGATAAAGAAGTCTCTGTCAGTCTAAAGGGAAAAAAGTGAAAATCTGACACTTTCTCTCTCATAATAGTAATACACTCGGTTTCTCTCTGCAGTCTGGCCCAGTGGGTCTGCTTACTCGTACCACACACGAAGACAGCTGAAAGAGAATGCAGTTTTGGGTTGATTGATTGATTGTAGTGTGAATAGCAGAGAGAGAGAGAGCACCAGCCGACCACTGTCAGAACCAGCACCCTGCTTGAGCTCCAGCAGTATCGAGCACCTCCATCCTCCACTGCTTCCTTGTCCATTACTGGAAAACCAGAGCTCGAATCCTATTTCTCTTCCGTTCTCATCTCTGGAATGATGCTCATTCCATTAACGTGCACCTCCACTTTGTTATGAGGACGCACTTTGTGGGTTGAGATCTGGTTGTCCGTTCGTTGAATCGAAGATTGCTTGGTTTGAGGCTGAGATCTGGTGATTTTAACTTGTTTGAGGTTAAATTGTAGAATGTGGTTAAATTGTACGGCCGGTGATTGGAGCTTTTTGGGGTTGCGGGTCGGGAGGATTTGGAGCGGATGAGGCTGTTTTGTGGCGAGACCGGCTTCGGTTGAAGATTTAGGGAGGTGGGTTTGGTGGGTGGGGGTTGGGGTTGGGGTTTTGCCTTAATTTTCTCTTCACACCAAGGTTCAACCTCAATAATTGTCTTGTGTGCCTCATTTACTGCGTCCTAACTGATGGGTAGATGGTGCACATTTGGGTTATTAATGGAGTTTGGTTGTGAAGCTAGGAATGGTGTTGCCCAGGGAAAGGGAAGGAGGAGAAGCTTTCACTGTTCAGTGGTTCGGGTGTTTGGCTGGGAGCATTTCGTTGCTTAATTGTTGTGCTTAAAGATTACTACTTTTGTGCTTTTGGATCTTTGATTGTGCTAGTAACTAGTCACAACTTTGGGTATAGTTGCGTTTCTGCACAAAAATGAGGCTCTCTTCATCTGGGTTTTCTCCTCAAGCCCAAGAAGGTAGGCTCTTATGCTTCTAGTTGCTTTTGTTTTTGTTTCTTCTTGGAGATCTCTTATCCACATGATAGCTTTTGCTTCTTCTTTTCTTGTGTAAATATAGTGTTCGAGGTCAGGCTGAGATTTTGGAGTGTATTCATTGTGTGATGATAGGTTTGGGATGTCCACAGACTCTGTTTGATTGCTAAGAATGTGTTGGAAAATGATTGAGTTTATATTCTTTAAACTCTTGTCAACTGAGAACTTTACTCAGTTGGGTTGAGTGTTCAATTTGTTTCCCTTTGGTATCGGGGGAACAGTAATGAATGCTTCATTTTCCTTGTATAGCAACAAAAATGGGTCAACTTATTTTATTTCATTTATCTCCTCTCTCATGTGCTTTTTTTCGTTGTTGGATATTCTGTTTTTACCTTAACTGGTTAAAATCAGCACTGATAATTTGTTTGAGGGGACCATTGAAACCCCTTGCATATAATCTATCCCTTCTTGAATTTTAGCAATGGCTTACTAATCATATTGTGAATATCATGGTTGTTGTTCATCTTGGTAGCACTTATTGTTTCGTAATATAATTTTCAGAGGAGAAAAGAGTTCTGAATGCTGAGCTATGGCATGCATGTGCGGGTCCTCTTGTTTCTCTACCTGCTGTCGGAAGCCGTGTTGTTTATTTTCCGCAAGGCCATAGTGAGCAGGTCAGTGCATATGGATTTTTCATATTTGACTAGTTTATAACTTAGTAGTACAGCTTATCTTGTAGATGATACAGCATAAGGTTATTTGCATCATATACAGTTTTATGAAGAATTCTATTCAGGCAGGTATTGATATCCCAAACATGTGCATGTAGAAAACCTCAGCATCTGGGTTGTCCTAACAGAAAAATAGGCCTTTTAGTGGGCAGGACAGTTAAACTATACATGCTGCCTAAGAGTTCTGTCCGTGTAATTTACAAATTACATCCCTGTAGCTCTCTAAAAGCCCCGTAGATTGAAAAAAAAACGACCCTTTTCATTTACCCTTTTCCTTATTAATTTTTTTGGTGAAAGTGCATTTGATGGAGTTCTTTCTTTCTTTCTTTTGTTCAGATATACTTTTATCTTGTGACTTTCTAATTGTCAACTCATTTTTATTGTTTAAATCCATCTTTCTTGTGAAGATTGCTGCATCGACCAACAAGGAAGTGGATGCTCATATTCCCAACTATCCTAGCTTACCACCACAACTCATCTGTCAATTGCACAATTTGACCATGCATGTAAGCTACTCTAGTTTTGCTCGTTTTCTGCTTCATCAATGTTCCTACTAGCTTTGCTCTGAAGACTCAAATATGTTAACTTTAGGCGGATGTTGAGACAGATGAAGTGTATGCTCAGATGACACTGCAACCACTGAATGCGGTATTCTCCATCATTCTGAATTGCAGGTTTTTCTATCTGTCCTCAGGATTAGTTCACTACTAAAGAAAAGCTTTTTTTTCTACAGCAAGAGCAAAAGGATGCTTATCTTCCAGGTGAACTTGGTACCCCCAGCAAACAGCCAACAAATTACTTTTGCAAAACACTAACAGCCAGTGATACGAGCACTCATGGAGGATTTTCTGTTCCGAGACGGGCAGCTGAGAAAGTGTTCCCTCCATTGGTGAGTATTCTTTAGGACATTCTGGTTTGAAGCTTAGATGATGTGAACTCCTACATATTTCTGACATAACTTATGACTTCCAGGACTTCTCTCAGCAGCCACCGGTTCAGGAGCTGATTGCAAGGGATCTTCATGATAATGAATGGAAGTTTAGACATATATTTCGCGGTGAGTATTAAAAAGGAAGCACTGGCTGTAATGTAATGAAATGTAGCCTTAAAGATTTATCGACATGTCTTTGCAGGCCAGCCAAAGAGGCATCTCCTTACAACTGGATGGAGTGTGTTTGTGAGTGCTAAAAGGCTTGTTGCGGGTGACTCTGTGCTTTTTATCTGGTAGGAAATTGTCTCTGTTGACCTTCTTTTAAGGTCGTTGTTCTGTTAGGACATGATTGATACTAAGCCATTAATGATAAAGGATTAGTTATTGAAAAATGTTGTCTTAGGTAGTCAGGAAAAGTTTCATTTATTTGACTTGAAGGAAATTTCATGCCTAGTGTGTTTGCTATAATGTTGAAATTGAACTGAAAAAGTTTCTAATGGACCTGGTACATTTCCCCCCCATCCATCAGTTCTTCGAAGGTCATTTCTTCTTTTCCTATTTGAATCTTCTCGTGACCTAAACATTAAGGTTATGCAGACAGTTCAAAATTGCTTAGGTGCTAACTTCAGGTTTGGGATGAATTTCATTTCTTCCAACAGGAATGAGAAGAATCAGTTGCTCCTCGGTATTCGGCGTGCTAATCGACCACAAACTGCGATGCCTTCATCAGTTCTATCCAGTGACAGCATGCACCTGGGGCTTCTTGCAGCTGCTGCTCATGCAGCTGCAACAAACAGCCGTTTCACTATATTTTATAATCCAAGGTATGATTTGTCCAAATTGAGATGATGAAGATTATTTCAAAATGTTGTAATACCTTAAGTAATTAAGTATGTCACTTCCCATTCAGGTCTAGCCCAGCAGAGTTTGTCATACCCCTGACCAAGTATGTGAAGGCAGTCTGTCACACTCGTGTCTCTGTTGGCGTGAGATTCAGAATGTTATTTGAAACAGAAGAGTCAAGCATCCGACGGTAGGTTTCTTCTCTCTCTAGAAAACACACTTTGATTACATGCATATTGCAATGGTGGTGGTGTTACAATCCAGGCATTGAGTGCTTAATTGCTGTTAAGTGTTCTTTTATGGTGTAAACATCTGATGATGTTGTATTTTCCAGCTATATGGGCACAATAACAGACCTAAGTGACCTAGACCCTTCTCGGTGGCCAAATTCACATTGGCGGTCAGTTAAGGTTTGTTCAGATTAATGACTTCGTACTTTCATATGTATGTATTGCTCAAAAAATAATATCATTCTTGAGAAGTCACTTAGACACTGTTTTATGCATTCCTATAGCAAACTGTGATGCTGACTTGAGTAATTCAGGTGGGGTGGGATGAGTCTACTGCAGGGGAGAGGCAGCCAAGGGTGTCCTTATGGGAAATTGAACCATTAACAACATTCCCAATGTATCCATCTCCATTTTCTCTCAGGCTCAAGCGACCATGGCCAATGGGACTGCCTCCTCACCATGGTATTCTTGTCTACTAAGTTCAGAATAATTGTGCCACACTTGAGTCTGATGTAACAAATTAGGCTTATGCTCTATTCCTTCATTTTTTTTTTTTTATGCATCAAGGATGAGGTTTTAAAGCAAAATCTGAGTATTATTGTGACCTTTTTTGTTGATCTTAGGAATGAAGGATGATCTGGGAGTAAGTTCTCCACTTATGTGGCTTGGAGACCGTGGCGTTGCATCCATGAACTTTCAAGGATCAGGCTTCTCATCATGGATGATGCAGCCAAAGCTTGATGCCTCCATGCTTGGTCCGCAAACGGACATGCTTGGTCTGCAAGCTGCTGCGCTTCAGGAGATGAGAAGTGTTGATCCTTCTAAACAGGTGGCTCCGTCTCTTCTGCAATTCCAGCAACCCCAAAATCTGCCTAGCCAATCGGCTTCTCTTATGCAGACTCAGTTTATGCCACCATGTCAGCCTCAGCAGGTCTTCCTTCACGGTGTCCAAGAAAACCAACATCACTCTCAAGTTCAGGGTCAGGCTCATTTTCTTCAGCAACAATTAGAGCACCAGAATACATTTAGTAGCATTCACCACCACCATCAGCAGCAGCAACACCAACAGCCATCACAGCAGCCAATGCCGCAACAGCAGGACCAGCATCAGCCATTGCCACAAAAACAGCAACGACAATTGGTTGATCATCAACAGATGCCGACTGCTGCCTCGTCGATGTCTCAGTTTGTTTCAGTGTCACAATCACCATCTTTACAAGCAATATCTACATTGTGCCAAACACAAAGCTTTTCTGATTCAATTGGCGATCCTATGATCAGTCCTGTTGTTTCTCCCCTACACAGTCTTGTGGGTTCATTTTCCCAGAATGAATCATCCCACCTGTTTAGTTTGGCGACAACCAACCCTTTGATATCTTTACCTACTTGGCCTAACAAGCGAGCTGCAGTTGAACCTCATCTGTCTTCTGGAGGATCTTCAAGTGCTCTATCCCAAATGCAACAACAAGGGCCTCCCCAGACCAATGTGTCACATAATTCTATTTCATTGCCTCCCTTTACTGGTAGGGAGTGCTCGATAGATCAAGAAGGAAGCACTGATCCACAGAGTCATCTTCTGTTTGGTGTTAACATAGAGCCTTCATCCCTTCTTACACAGAACGGAATGTCAAGTATGCGGGGAGTTAGAAGGAACAGTAACTCCACAACCGTTCCATTCGCTTCCTCAGACTTTATGAGCCCTCCAGGAACTGATTATTCTCTTAATCCAGCTATGACACCTAGTTGTGTCAGTGAATCGGGTTTTCAGCAGTCACCCGAGAATGCAGGCCAAGTGAACCCATCAAACAAAACTTTTGTTAAGGTGAGTTGCTGCTTTGGGTAACAATAAATGTTACCTCTGTATTGCATGTTCATTAAGCACTAAAAAGCCGTTCGCTTCCTTTGATTTGGGCTAGGGGATTTCATCATTATTGTTCTTTTGTTCTGAAGATTTACAAATCAGGGTCCTTCGGGAGATCTTTAGATATGACCCAATTCAGCAGCTACCACGAGCTGCGCGGTGAACTTGCTCGTATGTTTGGCCTTGAAGGCCAATTGGAGGATCCTCTGAGATCAGGCTGGCAGCTTGTATTCGTTGACCGGGAGAATGATGTTCTTCTGCTTGGCGATGACCCTTGGCCGTAAGTTCTCATATCCCTTTTACTGTTTCTATATTAACTTCTGAACCAACTTTGCATGAGTTTTCAGTCTCTTTTTCCCTTCCATATTTGATCTTTGGGATAATTGCGAAAAGCTACCTTGAGGTTTTCTCTCTTTGCAAATTATACTCGTTGGGCTTATTCAGAAGGTTTTCCATGAAGTGATTTATACGATTAGTTAATTTTTCTTTCATGGAATGTATCCATATATTTTTAAAACAATAAAAAAGATTTCAATTTTATCGCAATAAGCTACCCAAGTGCCTTTTTTACTTGATAATTGCAAAAAAAGGGCCTTAAACTTGCATTTTCGTTGTACTTTGTGTAAATTTGGTTCGAAATGATAATTTTACCTTTTAAAAAATAAAAGAAATCCAGAATTTCCATCTCCCTAAGTTTCTTCCCCTTTGTACATTCAAAGAGGAACAAAACTAAGGGAGGTCAAAATTCAGGATTTTTTTCCTTTTTAAAATTTAAATTTCAGGGGTAAAATCATCATTTTGAAATGAATTTACACAAAGTGCAACAAAAAGGCCAGTTCAAAGAAAAGGGCTACAATTTGCAAAAAGTGAATACCTCAGGGTATTTTTCTACAATGATCCATTGATCTTTCGAAATGGAAATATAAGAGGTTAGTGAAATATATGGTTACCAAACATTCTCTTTTCTTGTAAAGCTTTAATTAGTTGACGACAGTTTGAGCTCCTTCCTGATACTGTCAGGGAATTTGTGAATAGCGTGTGGTGTATCAAAATACTGTCACCACAAGAAGTGCAGCAAATGGGAAAGCGTGGTCTAGAGCTTTTGAACTCAGTCCCGGTTCAGAGGCTCTCTAGCAGCAGCTGCGATGACTATGCAACCCGGCAGGAATCTAGAAACTTGAGCACAGGGATAACGTCAGTCGGGTCTCTCGACTACCGCACAGTTTAACCAGTTCAGCTACCTCTCTCTGTCAGTAATATTACCGGCACAGTTGAAGGTGGAGAGTGCTGCACAATCGCAGTTCAAAGAATCCTTATATGTTTATGCTCCTGTAAGTATGTTTTACTATTTGTAGTAGGCTAAATACTCAGTCAGCTGATGTTTCAAGTATCTATAAACATAATGAAGTGATACTGATATGATATTGAGTTTTGTCCGAAATAGCTTCACCATTCGTTTTTTGATATCAAAACTTGCATGTAAAAGAATGTCGCATTGACAAGATTAGGATCAAGTTGTGTTACACGGGTTGCGCAAAAATATAAATAAGAAACTATCCCTGTCGTGTAGCTCATCCTCGTAAACAATACAACGGCATTTCCTTATCCCCACGATTGATTTGATCGTATTGAGGAAAGGGATAAATACAATTTTGTATTTTAGACAAAGCTCAACTTTTAATTTCATCTGAGTGACTTCATTTTTTGCACGTCTTATCGGGAAAGTATTTTACATTTGCAAAAATAGACGAATTATGTTAACCATAATGATGATTTTGGACGGAAAATGCATGTGAGTTGTACATGTCGATTTCTTTTTTCTTCCGAAATACTAATTTTACCCTAAAAAAAGTCACGGACTGGACTTACAAACGAAGGTGTCGCTCAGTAGACACATGCAAACTAAGTCAAGTACATCGTAGGGAAATGACATTTTCCCAAACCTTTATTCTTCCCCCTTTCGTCCCTTTCCTCTTTACCATCAGGCAACTCCTAGTTTGAATATACTTCTGTGATTTGTTTCTTAAGCTTGAAGATACTCACGCGATAGAATTCTACTCGTTTTACGAAATATTCTTGCGCAATGAAATTTAATGTTTCAGTTTGATCACGACTTTAAGATTGGAGAAACCCTAGGAGGCACGTTTACAACCTGTAGAAGCTATATAACTCGAGAAGATATTCAGAGCTCCGTCCTGGTCGACATTATGGTCGTATGTCCTCGAAGCCATTGTTGTTACAAGCAAAACTGTTGTAACTTTTCTTTTGTTCATTGTTCTTTATTTATGATTTCAGGGCTCCTAAGCGTGTTGGGAGACTAGATGAACTAATCAAAGAAAAACGTTGTTGTGCTCAGACTACTATTCGTAACTGAATGAGTATTAGAGCTTTGTGTGCGTGATTGAAGATTCACGACCAACCTTTAAAGACAAAGACTAATATGAGACTGAAGGGCTCGAAGGGTGGAATCAAGAGTGGCTCTTGGATTCATGGGGAGGCCCTGAGATAGGTTTGAACTTGTAATTATAGCATACGTTTGATCTAGGATGACCTGATAACTTGTATGTTGATTAATTACGTGATAGTGAAAACCTTTCCACTGGTAAAGTTTGCCCCCTGACGTAGGTGATGAAACACCGAACTGGGTAACAAACCTGTGTGTCTTTGTGTGCTTGTTCTTATCGTTTATATCTCCATACTGTTCAAAAGCAAGATGGACGAGTGAAAATCTATTCTATTTGATGGCAAATAAGTCTTTGTTAGACGAACCAACGTTGAATATGAATCATCTCACAACTCTTCTGATGAATTGATATCAAGCAAACCAACCTCCGTGTCGACCATGGTACCGAAACCAAGAGGAAGAAAGAAGGGGAAACCCTGTTTCCTAACTTAGTTTTAGCTTTGTTTCCACTTTCCTAACTGTTACTTATCTTTGGTGACAATTCCCAATTGTGCACTGTTCGCGTTTTTCACGGACTAATGAATACCGTCTAAGTTAACAGAACTGTTAGTTTTTGTGCAAAATATCGAAAATGCCTTCCAATCTAACTCATATTTTCAAAAAAAAAATGCCATTAACCTCATTTCACTTCAAAACCCCTAATTTCCAATTGTTTTTTTTGATAAGCGAGAAAAATTACAAAGAAGGGAGATGCAACCCAAAAAGGGGATCATCCAAAAACCTTCACGAAACCAACTAGAAAAAACCCATGGCCAAAGCCGGGCCTAATTTCCAATTGTTAGTATTGTTGTATTGCATAGCCATCTCTCTTTCCACTTTCATCCTCCATTTGAGAAATTGGGTCTCTCTTTTTTGTTGTCAAAAGATACTCATCTTGAAAAAGTCTTGTTTTTGCTCTCTTATTTCCGCATGTTAGCTCATTTTCCATCCGACTGCATTTCCAGAAGAAAAATATGGTTTCATACTTTCAATCTACCGAGATTCGAATTTGAGGTTCCAAAAACAACTAACCCTACGATTTCATATTAACAGAGGGAAGAAATAAAAAAGTCCTTACCTTGTTTTTTGTTGGCAACATCCTTCGTCTCCTTCTCTAATTCACCTTCGTCTCTCCTTCAGCTCCTTCTCTATACCAGTATCGACAACATCAAATGGAGGCCAGACTTTTGGTTTTAAGTCAAAAAAATGAGGGCAAATCGGTAATTTAGGAAATTGTAACATTGCACGTGGCCAACACGTGTTCGAGTATCAAACGGCTGCGTCAAAACGGATGGTATTCGTTAGTCCGTGAAAAACGTGAATAGTTCACAGTTGGGAATTGTCACCAAAGGTAAGTTGAAGTTTGGAAAGTGGAAACAAAGCTAAAACTAGGTTAGGAAACAAGGTTTCCCCAAGAAAGAAATCGAAGGCCAAAAATAGGGATGTTTTTTTTATCAGCAAAAATAACGGTTTTATTCCAATAAAAAGCAAAAATCTCCAAAGGAGATGATTACATGAAGGAAGAGAAAAGAACGATATAAGCCCAAAAGCTAAAGAAGATTACAAGCCTAAAACCATTTAAGACTATTGTAATTACCAAGAGACAAAAACCTTGGGCAGATAACCAAAAGGGCCCCGGAGAAACAGTCGGACACTACAACACATGGGAAACCGAAACGACGCCTCGGGACACAACTCGCTTGCACACCCATCGAGCACAGACACCAGAACAGAAAGGGGTTCTTGTTCTACCGTCTACCAGTACCGGAGAACTGCGCAGAAAAAACCCCTACCAAAGTTGCTCGAGCACGCAACTAGAATCTCGATCCAAAGAAGCACTGAAGCCAAAAAATATTGAGGAGATCACTAGGGTCGGCACCCGAGAACAGCGATAAGGGAGGCCTCCGGAGACGGAAACAAGGAGTGGTCAGAGCAAACAAGGCGACGGAGGGACGGAGGATAGGGCGAGAGCACCACGAGGGTTGTCTGATTCACCCCCACGAGCGGCGGAGCGAGGAGGCAGCGACCGTAACCA